>JASDQU010882010.1:26368-37738 GCA_032191745.1 Picea mariana
TAGGGTATCAAGTGGTCTTTTATGGAATCCACTCTGATACTCATGGCATTGATGTCAACATCTTTGAACTTCTCCATAGTGCAATGTTCTGTGGTTCCTTCTCTTCTCCTTCTGTAAATTCTGGCTTCACAATCTTTCCTTTCACAATATCCAGCACTTTATTCTTAGCAAGGATGAGGTCAATCATTGTCTTCCATGCTCTGAAGTTAGAGGGTCCATCTAGCTTGTTCTCAGACTTCATAGAGTTCATCATGGCTTGCTTGACTTGGTCAAACCCTAGATTTGACCAGAAATCCAAACTTCACATCTTGGCCTTCTAAGTGTACCAGGAGATGCGTTGGGCTAGGGAGCACTGATCTATCCAAAGATTAGTTCAATATCGTCACTTAAGGTGCATCAACAAGAGGTTTAGGGTTTCTGCAACTGCTTTTGTTGGTAACCCTAGCTGCAGTGCTTTTGAAAACTACTCTTGCTAGTAACCCTAGCGACAGTTCCTCAACGAGCTCAATGTCTAACGGCTATGTTTTCCTTCCAGCGTTTTAGGCTGACTGAAGGGGTGTGGGCCCATAACCTGTTAGAATATAGAATATGGTGTGCTCGTTTTACCATTGACGATACCCTCGTCACCCAACCACAAGCCAAAGCCTCCCTTCGAGCACCTTAACCTTGACTGAGAATTCTTTCGGAAGCAAACCCTAGGCTAGATAGCCAAACAAAGGACAACGCTTCTCTCCCCAAGGATAGCGCAACACAAAAGAATGATCAGATAGTCCCAAACCCTAGCCAAGAGATATCCAAGCCAAAACTGGGAACTAGTTGCTGCTGCAGCTGCACCTGCAACCCTCCTCCAAACCTGCGCACCAGACTGCAACTGCAGTGCGCACCAATTGGGAAACTGCAATTCTGAGATGCTGCAAATGAGAACTGGCACCCTGTATTTATAGTAATCTTGTCAGTTTTCCTGGGGCCGACTTCTCCTTCTGGGTGTGTGTATGTTCAGTATATTATTATTATTTATGGTCGACTTCTTCTCTTGGAGGCTAATAGCCTAATATAAATTATCTTCTTGAGCCGCCAAGGCTTCTAGGGTTATTAGCCAACTCATTAGGGTTTCTCTTGCTTCCCAGAGTCTTCTATTCTCGTCAGGTTCACACGTGGGGGTAAATACCTCCTGCAGCTACCATAATATTAATACCACATTCCTTTCTAGGGGAAAATTACCACCTTATAAAACTTAATCAATGTCCATGATAACACAAGAATATCATAAGTGCGATATGCCATAACCATATATATCCCATGCTTGGAGTTTGAATTAACAAATCAAAATGTATATGTAGCAAGGATAAACCAAGATATTCATTACGACAACATTTTCCCTTTCCCTTTAAAAATTAAATTGAATCACAAATACATTGTCATTCATTTATCTCACATAGAGACAATTTTTAAATTTTTAAATTGGAGAATCATCTTTGTGAGCTAACCATTAGCACAATCAAATAAGAGTGCCTTTCATCATTATTCACATAACGGGGTCCCACCTATATAGTATATTATTAATTATATATAAATAATAAGTCATTTCAACCCATTTTCATGGATGGATCCATGTTGCGCTTTTTTGGTGTCAACAAACTGGTGACTCCACAGGGAAATCTGTTCTCAACAAATTCAGAACTCATAATGTTTTGGTTTCACAAACCAAGATAAATAGATGAATGAAAAATAACTAGAAAGAATAGTTATGCAACAGGGGGCAAAAAAATGGTTTAAGGGAAATAATGAGATGAGACTTTGGGAATAACTTATGGAAAGTGATACATATGGGGGGAGTTGGTCCTGTATGCATAGAAATCAAATAAGACACAGTAGATAGTGATTCTTAAAGTGTCAAGGAGAATATTTCTAATATTCTATTTGAATCTCAGGATGGAGGGAAGAAAGGGATAGCAAAAACATGGAAGAAGACAAAATCAACCATCATACAACAATATTGAATGCAAAAAGCAATTTCAGCGATGTCTGAAAGGAGGACATCATGGCAGCTGTATATACCTTATATTTTCATCGATCAACAATACTTACAGAATGGCATTGTTATGGAAAACTTTATCCAGAATTTATTTCTGATAATTATGAAAAATAAAAAAACATAAATTAAAAACACAACAAACGAAAGTAAAAAGAAAACAATAAGGCAAAAAAATGTATACAACAGTCATGTTTGCATAAGCATGATAAAGCTGGTTCCACGTAATGTTTCAAATGGGTACCATTAGTGTTGTAAGAGAACAATCTCTCTTCCAAATCCTTTAGAATGTATGAGTTTGCACCCAGGATAAAAGGGATTTTGAAAGGACCTAGCCATAATTTTTGGAACTTAGAATATCTTCCTCTATCGGCATGGACTGAGTCCCATAGTAGGACGTTGTCATCAATCTTGAATTCAACAACCTTTTCTCATCTGTTAAAATACTTTTGCATAGTTTGTTTCCTTCTTTTTATGTTCTCCAAGGAAAACTTTCTTTGTTCTTCTAGGGCTAACAATGCATTTATCCTTTGGGGAACATTGAAAGAAATTAATTCTTAAATATGTAACATTAGACGTAAAGAGGAAATATCTAGATCAATAGAAAGAATAGCCTCTTGACCATATATGAGCTGAAAGGGAGTAAATACTGTGATTTCTTTGGTGGTTGTGCGATCTTCCCAGAGAGCGTAAGTGAGAAGCATGTGCCACTGGCAAGGTTTGTCTTCTATGATCCTCTTCACGATCCTAACCAGATTCTTGTTAGTGGACTCTGCTTTCCCATTTCCCTAAGGGTAATAAGTGGATGAAGTGAAATGTTTGACCCCTAACTTAACCAGAAACTGAGTCAATTTTGCAGAAATGAAGGATGGGTCATTGTTCGTAATGATTTCTAATGGAATGTCGAATCTGGAAAAGATATTAGTTTCTAAGAAATAAATTACCTGCTCAACCTGTGCATGTCTAAGAGGGACAAACTCAGTCCACTTTGTTGGAATTACTTCAACACACACCTAGGTTATATTTTTCCTAAGGTTTTCCCTTGTTTATTAGTCATAATTAGTCATTATCCAGTCTCCTATATTTTAGGGGAGAATATTCCACCTGGAGAATATTCTCTTTTAGTTGACACTTCAGTTTGACTAGTTGAGTTGAGTTTAGATGCTGCATTGGTTTTTTCACCATGCAACATTGGGATCATCACCAACTAATGCGCACTTTCCTTGGGATCATCACCAAACTGGCATATTACCCTTGATTTCCTGAGTTAACTCACTACTCTCTGTTCAGTCAGTTAACTGAAGACTAGTTGACTAGTTAACTAGTTAACTCAACTAGGTGGCAGTTCACTCCCGTAACTACTCGACAGACTAGACTAGGTGGTAGTTTACTCCCGTAATTGCTGGTGTGTCCAAATCTCTCTAGAACACCATTATGGGTCATTAGTTACTCATGTATCCTATATCTATTGTAAATTATTCACTCTTTGATTGTGGAATACAGTTAATGAGAATTCTTCCATTCTTTCTCTCTTGCTTATTCTTTCTCAATTTCTCTCTGCAAATGTGTGTGGTATTTTCTAGCTAGATATATTCTATGCAGATTCAACACATTTACATGGTATCAAAGCCGACGAAATGCTTAGCAAAAGCTACACCAAATTATTTTTTGTAGGTACTGAAGATTGAAGAATGCAAAAAAAGATGGAATTTATGTTTTACTCACCGATACTACTTCTCACGCCTCATAACTATTTGGAGTGGAAGCCAAAGATTCTAATTCTTCTCAGAAGTATAGACTTATACCAAATAACCATGGAAATGGAAGTAGAGCCTGATTCTGCCGATGAGAAAAATGACTTTCTCAATAGACAAGATATGGCCATAGGATTTATCTGCTTGTCTATTTCTCCATAAATTCTCCACCAAGTATGTGATGTCACACAAGAATTCACTCCAAATGAATTATGGACCAGATTGGAGGTTATATTTGGGAATAAATAAGATTGTGAAGATTTCATGCAGGAGGTTGAACAGATAGAGCCAAAAGAGAAGTCATCAGAAGATCAAGCCTCTTATTATGAAGAGTCTTCTACAAAAGTATTTGCTCAAATTTGTATTCCCTTAATTGAAGATGATGTCTACTCCATTTCAGATTTGTTTTTTGAATTTCATGTGAAAGATATATGGCATGCTTCTCAGGGGTCACATGCAGACACTTTTGTGTGCACCATGCATGCATCTCAAGAGACAAAAAGGGAGCCACAAACATAAGACTCCATTATGATATTTTCTTAGCACAATTTTCAGATTTTTTTTTTTGGATATTTGAATTCATCTCGGGAAAATATCAAATTTCAAAAAAACAATCGACCGAAAAGGAGTCCGGAAAGTGAAGTTATGATAATTTTAAAATCAACAAAATTTCATCTTTTTTCCGAAAACGACCCCACGGTTTTCAAAATTTCATCCAAACTTTATTTGGATGTTTTTCATTACAAGAAGATAAAGTGGATATGTGTGGACATCTCAATGGTGCATATACTTCATCATATCTGTGCAGACATCTACATCTTCAAAAAAATCTTCAACGAGCACAAACTTGCACAGTTGTGAGGCCTTCTTGGAGTGAAGGACACAGTTGCTTAGCAACTGCTTTTTGTTCCTTCTCATTGTCATATTTTTTTTATGCATTGTAATTTGATGGGGGGGTTTTCCCATGAGTTTTCCCCTCTTTCCTCATTTAGTTCAGTGTATCTTTTGTATTTGGGTACCTAACATGGCCTTGTTGCTGGGACCCATTCTTTATTTTCACCATAGTGATGTTTAGGGGAGGTGTTGGAGTTACTTCAACACACACATAGGATTTATTTTTCCTAAGGTTTTTCCTTGTTTATTAGTCATAATTAGTCATTATCTAGTCTCCTATATTTTAGGGGAGAATATTCCACCTGGAGAATATTCTCTTTTAGTTGACACTTCAGTTTGACTAGTTGAGTTGAGTTTAGATGCTACATTGGTTTTGTCACCATGCAACATTGGGATCATCACCAACTAATGCACACTTTCCTTGGGATCATCACCAAAATGGAACATTACCCTTGATTTCCTGAGTTAACTCCTCATGACTCTCTGTTTAGTCAGTTGATTGAAGACTAGTTGACTAGTTAACTCAACTAGGTGGTAGTTCACTCCCATAACTGCCTGACAAACTAGACTAGGTGGAAATTTACTCCTGTAACTGCTAGTGTGTGTCTAGATCACTCTAGACCACCATTATGGATCATTAGTTACTCATTTATCCTATATCTATTGTAAATTATTCACTCTTTGAGTGTGGAATACGGTTAATGAGAATTCTTCCATTCTTTCTCTCTTGCTTCTTCTTTCTCAATTTCTCTCTGTAAATGTGTGTGGTATTTTTTAGCTAGATATATTCTATGAAGGTTCAACACATTTACACACTTAGTAAATTAATTAGTGGCTGTCAAAATAAATATATTATTTGTATAAGATGAAGGATTGATAGGACCAATAAATTCTAGGCCCCATTTAGAAAATGGGAAATCCGGGAGGACTTGTTGTAAGGGAATGACATAAAGGCATTCTTTCCTAGTGAATTTTTGGCACTTATCACAAGATCTTGTGAATTTATAAGAGTCACGAAAAATCGTAGGTCAATAATAACCATTTCTTGTGATTTTAAAAGCAGTAGCCTTAGCATAAAAATGACCACTGATGTGAATGACATAAACTGATGATCCATGAATTTCGTGTAACAATTTTTGTGCTTATTCATCATTTACACATCGAAGTAACAAACCATCAGTAGACCTCCTAAACAAAAAGTATCCTAAAATGATATACTTGGAAGCTTCCAGGAGGAGTCTCCTTGTCTGGTGAGGATCCAACTCATCTGGACACTTTTGATACTAGAAATAATACACTAGATTTTTATACCAAGGTTGTTCGTATATAGCAAGATTTTGATTCTCAATACAAAACAAAGCTGAAAGAGGATTATATTGATAATCAAGTTGTTCACTTAGTTTAGGATGATGATCTAAGTGAAGAGATAGGTCTTGTCCCTTGATTGTCTTTGAAGTCATGATCGTCAAATAATCTGAATTTTGGCAAGCCAATGTATAAGTTTTCCTGAAATATAAGTTTGTGAAAGCATAAACTTGACAACAGGCAAAGGGACTTTTACCTGCGTATGTTTGCCTAAAATAAAATGGAAATGTTTTTCTCTATAGCCTTGACAAGAGAAAAAACATATTTCTCAATATAAGAGTATTTGATTTCATCATCTGAAAAACTCTGGCTCATGTAAGATACAAGTTTTTCATTGTTTTGGTCATCACTTTGTAAGAGGATAGAAAAAATTACTTGTGGCATTGGTATATCTGATAAAATATTTCTCAAAATATGGTTTTGCTAGAACCGATGCATAACTGATTGCTTTATTAATCCTAAGGAAAGCATTTTCGACGTCATCTGTCCAAGAAAATGAACGATCTTGCTTCAAAAGATTATGAATTGGTTTAACCATGACAAATAAATCAGGAACAAACCTACGAGAAAAATTGATAATGCCCATGAAATCTTGAACTTCTTTCTTGGAGGTGGTGGCAGGGAGGTTTAGAATTGTAGTAATCCTTTTAGGGTCTATGCTTATTCTTGAATCAGAAACAATATGATTGAAGAGTTTTCCCTTTGTGACACCAAAAATAGCTTTGGAAAGATTTAAAGAAATACCAAATTTTTTGCAATGCATGAGAACTTTTCTAAGATGACCAAAAGGATCCAACCGGTTCTTTGAATAAACAGTCAAATCATCAATATAAACTTGGATAATTTTACCAATCAAATTGTCAAAAGCTATATGCATAGCTCTTTGAAAAGTGTCACCTGCATTAGACAAGCCAAAAGGCATGCTTTCATAAGCAAATGTTCCCCAGCATGTAGTAAAAGTGGTTTTATACCTATTAGTCCTTTTCAACTTGATTTGATTATACCCAGAAAAACCATCAAGTAAAGACATCATTTGTGACCCTGCAACTAGTTGTAAAATCATTTCCATATTAGGAAGCGAAAAATGGTCTTGGACACTTGCTCTATTAAACGGGCGGAAATCGACACATAATATGATCTGGTTAGTGGTCTTCCGAACATGGACCATATTTGAAACCCACTTGGAATACTTAACTGGAAATATTATATTAGCTTTTAACAACTTTTCCAAATTTTTTTTAATAGTAGCTTCAAGCGTAGGGTTAATAGGTCTTTGTTTTTTCCTAACTGGTTTTACCCCTTCCTATATAGGAATGGCATGTTGTATGAGAGCAATATCAAAACCATGAATATCCTCGTATGACCATGCAAAAACATCTTGAAATTCAAAGAGTAGCTCTGTGAATTTTGATTTTTCTTCATCAGAACATTGGGCATATAATTTAATGATCTTTGGAGATTCAGGTGTCCCAATATTCAAGGAAATGGTATCACCCACTTTTCTTTTCGAATCCTCTTCCTTATGCATTTCTTTGTTGCCCACATCACTCAACGAAAATGAACTTTCAAGAGGAGTCAAGACTTTAGGAAATTTTTCATCTTCAATAGATATGATTTCTTTAGGCTTAAACGGTTCATTTTGTATGAAAGCGCAAATGCCTTCGTCACTCAAGAAAACCTGCCATTATTCTACGTTATCAGGGATGTGAGGATGATATAGAGATTGGAACGTACAATCAGGTCTGTGAGGAAAAATATGCTGGGTAGGGAATGTTGCAAACACAACTAACCTATTAGCCATTGAATTGAGTTCCCTCTTAACATTAGTGATGTTAAATGATAACAGGTTTGATATGAGCATCCAAACAACTTGGGTATAGTTTTTAAGCAACTTATTGCTTGGCGAATAAATCTTACGTACAAGGTTCACAACAAGTTCAGAATCACCAAAAACTATAAGATGGCCACAACCAAGGTTATATGCATTTTCAATGCCTAAAAATAAGGCCTCAAACTCGATGACGTTGTTTGTGCAAGCAAATTCTAACATATAAAAAAAATTGTGGATTTTACCTATAGGGGAATATAGAATGATGTTGGCTCCATTTCCTTCATTTGAGCATGATCCATTGAAATGCATGTGCCACATGTTGTCGTAAAAAGCAATTGGTTCAAGCATAGTGTCTCCCTCATCAACAAAGATAGAGTACACTCCCAAATCTTCTTCGAGATAATTTACGTTAGGTTGGGGAACACTTTCTATATATGGTGAAATTCTTCCTTCCCTAAGGACTATAATTTTCTTTCTGTTCCGAGGGATGGAAAAATGTGTTCCATAAAGTGAAAGATATCCACTCATTAAGGCTTACCAATCTCTTCCTAAAATAATATAATATTTACTCACTAGAACATCAATTACTTGGATGTTGAGGGTTGTTCTTATCTCGAGATGTGTGCACATAACTAAGGTTACATCTTTGATTTTACCTATAGTTGACTGCTACAAACTGTTATAAGAGAGCATGTTTCTAGAATTTTTATTAGTGCATGATAATCCAAGCTCTTCCATGATAATTTTTGACATTACACTTGGACCAGACCTTAGACAAGAATGAGCTATTTTTTCCATAATTTTTACAGAGATATAAAAAAGAGGATTTTTTACAGGGTTCCTAAAATTATTTACACCTATTTTATTTACTGTTGAATCCTCTTCTTTTGACTCTTCCAATAGATTGGCTATGGTAGAAATTTTACCTTCCATAAATTTTTTGTGATGCTTTTGTTGTTCTGGGACAACAACCATGTCCAAAAGAGTAGCATCCACTTTGATATTATCCAATTGATTAAGGACATTATATTTATAAGAGGGAAGAGGAGAATACACTCCTTGATTATCTAAAGTTCTGACAGCTTATGTGTCAGTACCTTGAGAAGATGAGCTTGGGGTAGAAGAAGTACGAGGAGGGTCATTTTTTCCCTTGGCAGTGTAAGATTTATTCCCGGTATTGATTACCATAACATATTTTGGTTCAACCCAATATAAAACTACGATTGTGTATCATGTCTTTTTCCAAAGATCTTGTCTCTAACATTTTTCTTAACTTCGCAAGTACTTTCTTCATGATTTTCTTCATAGAAGTTACACCAACTGCGAGACATAATGGCTTTTAGCTGAAAAGTGTTTTCATTAGTATTCCTAAAAGGTGCTAAGTAAGAAGAAAATTCCCTAGGGGTAGAGGAAGAGGAATTTCCTTTTCTCTCATAGGCTATCATCCTATTATTCATATCTTGCACAAGTTGTAGGAGGGAAGACATATCTGTTTTCTTGACCAAGTCTCCCTTGGGGAGATCTGTTCTTTCGAGTTGCTCCTCATATTCTAGGAAAGTATGAAGAGCGAAACCAATATTGTCAATAGCCTTCTCTTCAAGTCTATGACTATAAGGAGAAGGTAATGCATTATAATAGTGCATGAAAGTAGCCTGATTTTGAGGGCAGACTAGTTCAGGGATTTGATTATATAATTTGGTGAAGAGAAGGTTAAAAGACTTAATGGTTTCACCATATTTATAGGAAATATTGTTGCATTCCCTTAACCGCTCAGCCAGACTCTTTCACTTTCCATAATTGGACTTGAACCAATAAACCAATTCTTCCCAAGTGGAAAGAATTTTGGGAGGAAGATCAAAAAAATATGTTGCATCTTTCCCTTTGAGGGAGTTGACAAATAAGCGCATGCAAGTGTTGTTATCTTTATCCCCTATGCTATGACAAGCATTAGAAAATGCTACTAGGTTTTCATTTGTAGTAACAATATTATTTCCTGAAAACCTAGGTAGATGCTCCTTGAACTTTCGTAATGGGTGAGTAGCAGGTGCCAGATTCAAGGGAGAAGATATGTGCCATGGGGTGGTCGTAGCATCTTCCTCAAATTGGAAAAGCCCATATTTTTTTATAACTTTAGTAGGATTGGTAGCAGATTGAATAGGGACTTGATGACTGTATATACTACTAATTACTGATGAAGCAGGAGGTTGCGAGGAGGAGGCACCATCGGTTCCACTACCACTACCCGCAAATGTCATGTTGAAGGTGATAGGAATGGGTTATGAAGGTGAACTAGTAGAATTAGATAAAGTTCTCCTTAGAGCACTTTCTTGTGTTGATAAAACATTCTTTCTCCTTCCTATTTCAAAAATAGGAGTAGCTTCAGGGGACAATCCTCTTCTCCTTCGAGAGATGTGAGGATTAGAGGACATGAAAATAAAAACCAAAGAGGTAGGAAAAGGGAGGTTACTGTTGATTTCTGGGATGACTTTTCCTGGCTTCCCAATGTTCACGAATATTTATATCCCTTTCAATTACTTCCCAGGAGCATTCAAGTTCAGCACGAGTACTAGTAGTTTCTAAAATAGTGTTGAATAAGGTCAATGCAATTCTAGTTTGGCCATTAAGACCGTTTCCAATATTGGGTTGTCTTGTAATAGGTACTGTCATGGAATAATAAGTCAAGGAGTATTCATACAAAACAAAAAAAGAAATATAATCGTGATACAATCAACTAGAGATATATGGGAGATCTCTCGAGTATGGTCGCCAAATAAATGTTGAGGAAACGGTATGGAAAACCTTACTCAAGCATTTTCCAGATCTTGTCGGGTTGAGGCAAGATAATTAGTAATGTCACCCAAGGTTTATAGCCTTAAAACAATCACTTAATCCACATGTATTAAGTACGAGGGATCAAAGCTGGTTTTTATACATTATTTGTAATTGTGAAAAAGAAATAAACTTAAACAAAAGTTACATGAACGTGTACATAAATTACATGAGTGTATGATAAAAGAAAAAGAGTGAACCAGGTCATTAAAACACATATGTGAGACTGAAAAAATTATATGATTTTTATATTTATTTCATTAAGATATACAAAACTGAGTTCTCTTTACAAACCCCTATTAGGGTAGGGACAAAAGTCATATTTAAAAGCCTTCGATGGGAACCATACAAAAAGACAATGAAAACAAAAATAAAATTGAAGCTAAATATATGGAACGGCTTGCCACAAAATGTTGTTAATTGACTCTAGAAGATATTATTTATCAGTCATGAAATTCAATTCATAAACAAACAAGAATACATAGACTACCAAAGATAAATCATACACCTTTAAAACAAGCTGCTGAAATATGTGATTCAGTTTTTGAATCCTGCTGCCTTCAATAAGACCCTGTTGTCATCAAGAGGGTTAGGCCTTCTAGTAAACTTAGAATGAATGAAAATTGAAAGTATCTCACTATTATAGAGCAAACCTTATGGTTGTA
>JASDQU010882010.1:37788-48766 GCA_032191745.1 Picea mariana
ATGACTTTCTCAATAGACAAGATATGGCCATAGGATTTATCTGCTTGTCTATTTCTCCAGAAATTCTCCATCAAGTATGTGATGTCACACAAGAATTCACTCCAAATGAATTATGGACCAGATTGGAGGTTATATTTGGGAATAAAGAAGATTGTGAAGAATTCATGCAGGAGGTTGAACAGATAGAACCAAAAGAGAAGTTATCAGAAGATCAAGCCTCTTATTATGAAGAGTCTTCTACAAAAGTATTTTCTCAAATTTGTATTCCCTTAATTGAAGATGATGTCTACTCCATTTCATATTTGTTTTCTGAATTTCATGTGGAAGATATACGACATGCTTCTCAGGGGTCACATGTAGACACTTTTTCATGCACCATGCATGCATCTCAGGAGACAAAATGGGAGCCGCAAACATAAGACTCCATTATGATATTTTATAAACACAATTTTCAGAAATAATTGGATATTTGAATTCATCTCGGGAAAATATCAAATTTCAAAAAAACAATTGACTGAAATGGAGTCCAGGAAGTGAAGTTATGATAATTTTAAAATCAACAAAATTTCATCGTTTTTTCCGAAAACGGCCGCACGGTTTTCAAAATTTCATCCAAACTTTATTTGAATGTTTTTCATTACAATAAGATAAAGTGGATATGTTTGGACATCTCAATGGTGCATATACTTCATCAAATCCATGCAAACATCTACATCTTCAACAAAATCTTCAACGAGCACAAACTTGCACAGTTGCAAGGCCTTCTTGGAGTGAAGGACACGGTTGCTTAGCAACTGCTTTTTGTTCCTTCTCATTGTCATATTTTTTTTATGCATTATAATTTGATGGGGGGGGGTTTCCCATGAGTTTTTCCCTCTTTCCTTTTTTAGTTCAATGTATCTTTGTATTTGGGTACCTAACATGGCCTTGTTGCCGAGACCCATTCTTTATTTTCACCATAATGATGTTTAGGGGAGGTGTTGGAGTTACTTCAACACACACATAGGATTTATTTTTCCTAAGGTTTTTCCTTGTTTATTAGTCATAATTAGTCATTATCCAGTCTCCTATATTTTAGGGGAGAATATTCCACCTGGAGAATATTCTCTTTTAGTTGACACTTCAGTTTGACTAGTTGAGTTGAGTTTAGATGCTACATTGGTTTTGTCACCATGCAACATTGGGATCATCACCAACTAATGCGCACTTTCCTTGGGATCATCACCAAACTAGCGCATTACCCTTGATTTCTTGAGTTAACTCCTCACTACTCTCTGTTCAGTCAGTTAACTGAAGACTAGTTGACTAGTTAACTCAACTAGGTGGAAGTTCACTCTCGTAACTGCCTGACAGACTAGACTAGGTGGCAGTTTACTCCTGTAACTGTTGGTGTGTGTCCAGATCACTCTAGACCACCATTATGGATCATTAGTTACTCATGTATCCTATATCTATTGTAAATTATTCACTCTTTGAGTGTGGAATACGGTTAATGATAATTCTTCCATTCTTTATCTCTTGCTTCTTCTTTCTCAATTTCTCTCTGTAAATGTGTGTGGTATTTTCTAGCTAGATATATTCAGTGCAGGTTCAACACATTTACACACTTAGTAAAGTAATCAGTGTCTGTCAAAATAAATATATTGTCTGTATAAGATGAAGGATTGATAGGACCAATAAATTCTAGGCCCCATTTAGAAAATGGGAAATCTAGGAGGACATGTTGTAAGGGAATGACATAAAGGTTTTCTTTCCCAGTGATTTTTTGGCACTTATCACAAGATCTTGTGAATTTATAAGAATGACAAAAAATTGCAGGCCAATAATAACCATTTCTTATGATTTTAAAGCAGTAGCCTTAGCATAAAAATGACCACCGATGTGAATGACATAAACTGATGATCCATGAATTTCGTGTAACAATTTTTGTGCTTATTCATCATTTACACATCGAAGTAACAAACCGTCAGCAGACCTCCTAAACAAAAAGTATCCTAAAATGATATACTTGGAATCTTCCAGGAGGAGTCTCCTTGTCTGGTGAGGATCCAACTCATCTGGACACTTTTGATACTAGAAATAATACACTAGATTTTTATACCAAGGTTGTTCGTATATAGCAAGATTTTGATTCTCAATATAAAACAAAGATGAAAGAGGATTATATTGATCATCAAGTTGTTCACTTAGTTTAGGATGATGAGCTAAGTGAAGAGATAGGTCTTGTCCCTTGATTTTCTTTGAAGTCATGATCGTCAAATAATATGAATTTTGGCAAGCCAATGTATAAGTTTTCCTAAAATATAAGTTTTTGAAAGCATAAACTTGACAACAGGCGAAGGGACTTTTACCTGCATATGTTTACCTAAAATAAAATGGCAAAATTTTTCTCTATAGCCTTGACAAGAGAAAAAACGTATTTCTCAATATAAGAGTATTTGATTTCATCATCTTAAAAACTCTGGCTCATGTAAGATACAAGTTTTTCATTGTTTTGGTCATCACTTTGTAAGAGGATAGCAAAAATTACTTGTGGCTTTGGTATATATGATAAAATATTTCTCAAAATCTGGTTTCGCTAGAATCGGTGCAAAACTGATTGCTTTATTAATCCTAAGGAAATCATTTTCGATGTCATCTGTCCAAGAAAATGAACGATCTTGATTCAGAAGATTATGAATTGGTTTAACCGTGACAAATAAATCAGGAACAAACTTACGGGAAAAATTGATAATGCCCATGAAAGCTTGAATTTCTTTCTTGGAGGTGGGGTAGGGAGGTTTAGAATTGCAGTAATCATTTTAGGGTCTATGCTTATTCCTGAATCGGAAACAATATGATCGAGGAGTTTTCCTTTTGTGACACCAAAAATAGATTTGGAAAGATTTAAAGAAATGCCAAATTTTTTGCAACGCATGAGAACTTTTCTAAGATGACCAAAAGGATCCAACCGATTCTTTGAATAAATAGTCAAATCATGAATATAAACTTGGATAATTTTACCGATCAAATTGTCAAAAGCTATATGCATAGCTCTTTGAAAAGTGTCACCTGCATTAGACAAGACAAAAGGCATGCGTTCATAAGCAAATGTGCCCCAGCATGTAGTAAAAGTGGTTTTTATACCTATCAATCCTTTTCACCTTGATTTGATTATACCTAGAAAAACCATCAAGTAAAGACATCATTTGTGACCCTGCAACTAGTTGTAAAATCATTTCCATATTAGGAAGAGAAAAATGGTCTTTGACACTTGCTCTATTAAATGGGCGGAAATCGACACATAATATGATCTAGTCAGTGGTCTTCTGAACATTGACCATATTTGAAACCCACTCAAAATACTTAACTGGAAATATTATATTAGTTTTTAACAACTTTTCCAATTCTTTTCAAATAGTAGCTTCAAGCACAGGGTTAATAGGTCTTTGTTTTTTCCTAAATGGTTTTACCCCTTCCTACATAGGAATGGCATGCTGTATGAGAGCAAGATCAAAACCATGAATATCCTCGAATGACCATGCAAAAACATCTTGAAATTCACAGAGTAGTTCTGTGAATTTTGATTTTTCTTCATCAGAACATTGGGCATATAATTTAATGATCTTTGGAGATTCAGGTGTCCCAATATTCAAGGAAATGGTATCACCCACTTTTCTTTTCGACTCCTCTTCCTTATGCATTTCTTTGTTTCCCACATCACTCAATGAAAATGAACTTTCGAGAGGAGTCAAGACTTTAGGAAATTTTTCATCTTCAATAGATATGATTTCTTTAGGCTTAAATGGTTCATTTTGTATGAAAGTGCAAATGCCTTCATCACTTGAGAAAACCTGCCATGATTCTACGTTATCAGGAATGCGAGGACGATATAGAGATTGGAATGTACAATCAGGTCTGTGAGGAAAAATATGCTGGGTAGGGGACGCTGCAAACACAACTAACCTATCAGCCATTGAATTGAGTTCCCTCTTAACATTAGTGATGTTAAATGATAAAAAGATTGATATGAGCATCCAAACAACTTGGGTATAGTTTTTAAGCAACTTATTGCTTGGCGAATAAATCTTACGTACAAGGTTCACAACAAGTTCAGAATCACCAAAAACTATAAGATGGCCACAACCACGGTTATATGCATTTTTTATGCCTAAAAATAAGGCCTCAAACTCGATGACGTTGTTTGTGCAAGCAAATTCTAACATATAAGAAAAATTGTGGATTTTACCTATAGGGGAATATAGAATAATGTCAGCTCCATTTCCTTCATATGAGCATGATCCATTGAAATGCATGTACCACATGCCGTCGTAAAAAACAATTGGTTCAAGCGTAGTGTCTCCCTCATCAACAAAGATAGAGTACACTCCCAAATCTTCTTCGAGATAATTTACGTTAAGTTGGGGAACACTCTCTATATATGGTGAAATTATTCCTTCCCTAAGGACTATAATTTTCTTTCCATTCCGAGGGATGGAAAAATGTGTTCCATCAAGTGAAAGATATCCACTCATTAAGGCTTGCCAGTCTCTTCCTAAAATAATATAATATTTACTCATTGGAACATCAATTACTTGGATGTTGAGGGTTGTTCTTATCTCGAGATGTGTGCACATAACTAAGGTTACATATTTGATTTCACCTATAGTTCATTGCTGCAAACTGTTATAAGAGATCATGTTTCTAGAATTTTTATTAGTGCATGATAATCCAAGCTCTTCCATGATACTTTTTGGCATTACACTTGGACCAGACCTGCCATCAATTAGACAAGAATGAGCTATTTTTTCCATAATTTTTATAGAGATATAAAAAAGAGGATTTTTTACAGGGTTCCTAAAATTATTTACACCTATTTTATTTACTGTTGAATCCTCTTCTTTTGACTCTTCCAATAGATTGGCTATGGTAGAAATTTTACCTTCCATAAATTTTTTTTGATGCTTTTGTTGTTCTGGGACAACAACCATGTCCAAAAGAGTAGCATCCTCTTTGATATTATCCAATTGATTAAAGACATTATATTTATAAGAGGGAAGAGGAGAATACACTCATTGATTATCTGAAGTTCTAACAACTTTTGTGTCAGTACCTTGAGAATATGAGCTTGGGGTAGAAGAAGTACGAGGAGGGTCATTTTTTCCCTTGGCAGTGTAATATTTATTCCCGGTATTGATTACCATAACATATTTTGGTTCAAACCAATATAAAACTACGATCGTGTATCAGGTATTTTTCCAAAGATCTTGTCTCTGACATTTTTCTTAACTTCGCAAGTACTTTCTTCATGATTTTATTCACAGAAGTTACACCAACTACGAGACATAATGGCCTTTGGCTGAAAAGTGTTTTCATTAGTATTCCTAAAAAGTGATAAGTAAGAAGAAGATTCCCTAGGGGTAGAGGAAGAGGAATTTCCTTTCTCTCATATGCTATCATCCTATTATTCATATCTTGCACAAGTTGTAGGAGGGAAGACATATCTATTTTCTTGACCAAGTCTCCCTTGGGGAGACCTATTCTTTCGAGTTGCTCCTCATATTCTAGGAAAGTATGAAGAGCGAAACCAATATTTTCAATAGCGTTATCTTCAAGTCTATGACTATAAGGAGAAGGTAATGCATTATAATAATGCATGAAAGTAGCCTGATTTTGAGGGCAGAGTAGTTCAGGGATTTGATTATATAATTTGGTGAAGAGAAGGTTAAAAGACTTAATGGTTTCACCATATTTATAGGAAATATTGTTGTATTCCCTTAACTGCTCAGACAAACTCTTTCAATTTCCATAATTGGACTTGAACCAATAAACCAATTCTTCCCAAGTGGGAAGAATTTTGGGAGGCAGATCAAAAAAATATATTGCAGCTTTCCCTTCGAGGGAGTTGACAAACAAGCGCATGCAAGTGTTGTTATCTTTATCCCCTATGCTATGACAAGCATTAGAAAATGCTACTAGGTGTTCATTTGTAGTAACAATATTATTTCCTGAAAACCTAGGTAGATGCTCCTTGAACTTTCGTAATGGGTGAGTAGCAAGTGCCAGATTGAAGGGAGAAGATATGTGCCATGGGATGGTCGTAGCATCTTCCTCAAATTGGAAAAGCCCATATTTTTTTATAACTTTAGTAGGATTGGTAGCGGATTGAATAAGCACTTGATGACTGTATATACTACTAATTACTGATGAAGCAGGAGGTTGTGAGGAGGAGGCACCACCGATTCCACTACCACTACCCACAAATGTCATGTTGGAGGTGATAGGAATGGGTTATGAAGGTGTACTGGCCAAATTAGATAAAGTTCTCCTTAGAGCACTTTCTTGTGTTGATAAAACAATCTTCCTCCTTCCTATTTCAAAAATAGGAGTAGCTTCAGGGAACAATCCTCTTCTCCTTCGAGAGATGTGAGGATTAGAGGACATGAAAAGAAAAACCAAAGAGGTAGGAAAAGGAAGGTTACTGTTGATTTCTAGGATGATTTTTTGTGGCTTCCCAATGTTCACGAATATTTATATCCCTTTCAATTACTTCCCAAGAGCATTCAAGTTCATCGCGAGTACTAGCAGTTTCTAAAATAGTGTTGAATAAGGTCAATGCAATTGTAGTTTGGCCATTAAGACTGTTTCCAATATTGGGTTGTCTTGTAATAGGTACTGTCATGGAATAATAAGTCAAGGAGTATTCATACAAAACAAAAAAAGAAAGATAATCGTGATACAATCAAATAGAGATATATGGGAGATCTCCCGAGTATGGTCACCAAATAAATGTTGAGGAAAGGTATGGAAAACCTTACTCAAGCATTTTCCAGATCTTGCCGGGTTGAGGCAAGATAGTTGGTAATGTCACCCAAGGTTTATAGCCTTAAAACAATCACTTAATCCACAGGTATTAAGTACGAGGGATCAAGGCTGGTTTTTATACATTATTTGTAATTGTGAAAAAAAATAAACTTAAACAAAAGTTACATGAACATGTACATAAATTACATGAGTGTACACTTGGAGATAAAAGAAAAAGAGTGAACCAGGTCATTAAAACACATATGTGAGACTGAAAAAATAATGTGATTTTTATATTTATTTCATTAAGATATACAAAATTGAGTTCTCTTTATAAACCCCTGTTAGGGTAGGGACAAAAGTCATATTTAAAAGCCTTCGATGGGAACCATACAAAAAGACGATGAAAACAAAAAGAAAACTGAAGCTAAATATATAGATCGGCTTGCCAAAAAATGTTGTCAGTTGACTCTAGAAGATATTATTTATCAGTCATGAAATTCAATTCATAAACAAACAAGAATACAAAGACTGTCAAAGATAAATCATACACCTTTAAAACAAGCTGCTGAAATATGTGATTCAGTTTTTGAATCCTGCTGCCTTCAATAAGACCCTGTTGTCATCAAGAGGGTTAGGCCTTCTAGTAAACTTAGAATGAATGAAAATTGAAAGTATCTCACTATTATAGAGCAAACCTTATGGTTGTAGTTCTCCTTCTATTCTCTCCCCTTTCTCTTCCTTTCATTGAGCTTTTATTCCTTCTCAATAGGTTATGGTAGTTCAACTACCTTTTTTTAGTTAATCCTAATTAGCTTAACTAACTAGTTGAGACAAATAATAATAATATATATATAAATAAGGGTCCTAATTAAATAATAATTAAATAGGTGGGACCCCTTGTGACTCCCAATTATTTCTTTTAATAATCATCAAACATGAAATATAAAATTCAATCATTTGATTCAAATAACCTCCTTGTAACTCTTGTTCTCATAATTAAGATCAAATATTTTAAATATCAAAAAAATATAATATGACCTATCCAAAAATTATTATATCCATGTTGTCCCAAAAAATTGCCTAAATATATTTTTGCTTTCCAAAACATTGTCAAAGTAAAAATAATGTCCTCAATAAAAAATAACATAAATCATCATTAAAAACCATATTTACTGTGAGAGGCATTTGGCTTCTTCTTATTGTTGTCCTCTTTTGATCTTTCTGTGACAACCTTAGGTTGATTGGAACCTTGAGGATGGACTGCAATGATAACATGAGAACAATCATATTTAAGATGAATACGCGAAGACACAGATTCATAGGACTCTTTAGATGACTTGGAAGGAGTGGCCACTCCTTTTCCTTTATCTTTCAAATGCTTGTGAACATCAATTTTTAACCTCTTACTAGCATGAGAAGACTGCATGGGTGAGACAACATGATCATCTTGGGAAATTGGATTCTTTGGAAGTGGTGGAGGGGGTAATGGAAAAGAAGTAGTAGGCCAACCATGGTGATGAGTAGTAGGTTGTTGGACAATCTCTTTCCAACCATCATTGACAGGCAGTTATGGTTGCATAGACACATTATGGGGAACACAAATACCAGAAAATTTTTGATGTGGTTGAAAGGGAGGCCTCTCAGGTCGGGGCTAGAGAATCCCATGGAAAACCAGGTTAAAGAATCCATATTGAAAGAGATGATTTAATTCATATGGATCAACATCAAAATGTATTGAAAATCATGGCCTTCTTTAGCCCCTCTGCCAATTGACTAGGACTACTAAGCAACATGATTCTATTATGGTAGTGGTGGACAAGCTTACTAAAGCTTCCCATTATATTCCAGTGAGGTCTGCATAGCCAACATTGCTAAAATATACATGCGAGAAATTGTTAAGTTGCATAGTGTACCTAAGATGATTGTGTCTGAAAAAATTCCAAGTTCACATTGAACTTTTGGAAATGGTTGTTCAAAGGATTTGGGAAAAATCTAAACTTTAGCAGCACAACCTATTATCCAGAGTTAGATGGACAAACAAAGAGGGCAAATCAGGTGATTGAAGATATGCTCAGGATGTATGTGATGGATAAACCATCAAAATGGGAAGACTACTTTCACTCGGTAGATTTTTCTTATAACAACAAGTATCAAGCATCTCTAAAGATGAGTCCATTTGAGGAATTTTATGGTAGAAAATGAAACACACCAGTGAGTTGGGAAAACCCAGCAGACCGCACAATGATTGGAACATAATTCCTTAAAGAAATGGAAGAGAATATGTTGAAGATAAGGCAGAATTTAAAGGCTGCCAAGACAGGAAGAAAACTTGTGCAGATAAATGTAGAACCCATAGATATTTTAAAGTGGATGACCATGTGTTCTTGAAAGTAAAAGACAGACGCAGTTTCTTGAAGTTGGGAAATTTTTCTAAGTTGGCAACATGCTACTGTGGGCCATTTGAAATCCTAGAGAGGATTGGTCGTGTTGCATATATGTTTGCATTGCATGCATCCTTGTGTATTCATAATGTTTTCCACGTATCATTGATTAAAAAGTACGTACCTGATGTTAATCATATTATTGATTGGAATGTAATTCAGGTGGAGCCAGAAGGCGATTTTCGAGTGTGACCAATTTGCATATTGGATAAGAAAATCAAACAGCTCCAGAATCGAGTCATGGAGCTAGTAAAGGTCCAATGGAAATGGTACGGTCTCGAGGATGCAACTTGAGAGAATGGGGATGCTATGCCGGCAGAGAATCTACATCTTTTTGAATATTTTTGAAATTTTGTATATACATGTGTATATAATGCACTTAGGATAATGCACAAATAAGGGGGAGGGGGATGTAATGTCCGTAATCCGAACCTCATCTGTAATTGTACATATAGGTTGGTGAGCCGTTGGTACCAATTGTAAATGTAAATGTACATCTAGGCTAGTGAGTCGTTGGCACCAATTTTTGGTTTTGCACGCACCTGAGTAATGCGTGAGGACTATTATCAAATAAAGGGTGCGCACATGCCATAGTGTTGCGTGAACCTAGGTAAGTGCACGTGGTTACATCAAAGGAAGGGTAAACACATTTCATAGTGTCATGTGCACTTGAGTGAGTGAACAGAGATTACCTTGAAGCAACTAGCTGGGTACTCTTTCCACCGATGTGTCAAGATGAGATGGATTCAAAGGCATAGTTGGAGATTGATCCGATATATAACATTCATATCAATGGAATAATTTGATGTATTTACTTAAAAATAGTCCCAATCTCCCATCTAATTTTAGTTCCAATGCTAAACTGACGACCTACACAAAAGAGAAATTATTCGATAGAACAAAAAGGAGGAGGCACAAATTAATTGATTGAACGAAACGTATTGATTCAAATTTCATGGGGGAGAAGATGAGAGAAAAGGGGAAACAACAACAACAACAAATTTTTTATTAATAATTGCAAATCACTTTTGTTGAACTTGCTAGGGTTTTGAGTTGATATTTTTTGTTGTACCAACAAGAGATGAGCTTAGGTATAGTACTTTATCTCCATTAATGTGGTAATATGAAGTGTACCATTGATGTATTAGATTTGTGATTAAAATCTGATTTGTTTTTCTCATGTATTGACCAGAGTTTCATGGTTGTTTTTAGTTTGTTAATTTCTTATGACAGTAGGGTTAAACATAGTGTTATTTTAGCATGCTTAACGAAACTATGAAATATTATTTGTTGTTGTTGTATTTCCATTGTAATTGAGGTAAATTTTAGATATGTGTATTGAGATAGATATTGTCCTAAGGGATTTTAAATGATGTTTTCTTGAAGTCTTTGTGGTTCCTATATTCTTGAGTGTTCCTGGAAGAAATGTTGGACATATTTCAAGTTTCTTGAAGGTCTATTGAAGAAATTAGATTCAAAATTGTTATCACACAATTTGTAGCTTGGGCAAAGCCGAACCCAATCTATGGAAGTGTGACAACTACAGGAGTACCTAGCCATTGTAATCTTAGATAGACATGCCCCTCGCTTTAGTGTTGATAAATCACAAGCAGGGAATCATGATGACCCTAGGGGGACTGAAATGGAAAGTGAGATGATGATGATGAAAACCACTATAGGTCAATATTTTAGGAGTAAGGATTGAGAATGAGTTTTGTAGATGGAGAATGGTTTCAAAGTGTAGTCTATCT
>JASDQU010882010.1:61406-76034 GCA_032191745.1 Picea mariana
GTATATGTATTTGAGGTAGGAGAGCCTGTGTGGTTAAGAGGATAGTGAGCCAAGATGCAAATAGGCCAATGCGCCTATCCTTGTAAAATGTAATCACACTCAAGTTATTAATGATATCACATCGTTGTGCACAAAAAGATCATATGAAAAGAGACAATGGGATGACTCCACCGAAAAAGGGAAAAGGAGGGGACTTAAGTCCAAGGGAATATTTTATTAATATTTCCAAAAAGTGTAATTTATGGATATTTATTTATCCTAAGTTCCCAAAGGATGGAAACAAGTCACCAAGTGGCTAAAGATAATTTTGAAGGTGACAAGTGTCCAATTACGACCATGCAAATATATTGTTGAGCCTTAGTGTATTTTGGAAAAAGAATTCATTTTTCTCATGTGCAGAAGGGGTCGGACCATCTGAGGAAAGACAATCATTACCTTATCTGCAGAGAAAATATTATAAAGGGTTTTATGTATGATAACCAATTTATATGTTGTCAAAAAGGTGGGTTGTCAGACCCGTGAGAATTCTCTCCAGGTGAGAGATTTGTTGGCGAAGAGGCAGGTTGTCAGGCCTGTGCGCATTCTCTCCAGGTGAGAGATTTGTTGATGAAAAGGCGAGTTGTTAAGCATGTGATCATTCTCTCCAGGTGAGAGTTTTGATGGGAATTGTTCCTTGGTGTGTTGGGAATTAGTTTCAGGGCTCTGAGACTTCCTATCTACCCTGTTGTTGAAGCCCTAGAAGGGAAGTGGGGCAGCTGAGGGTCTGTTGAGAAGAGAAGGGGCACACTTCCTGGGGTGGGACAGACACATGGGGAATGAGAGAATGTATACTAGTTGCAGCAGTGGGAACCTTGAACTGAGCAATTCTGTTGACTATCAAACCTTAACCTGGCATTAGGAATCATTTTTCTCTAGTGGAGTTTAAGACCTAGCTCGGGGGTGACCTATTGCTGAAATTTTATGAGCAACAGAGTCTATGGTTGGGAGGAACGTCTGAATTCTAGGCGCAGTTCGTGAATTTTCATAAAAGATAAGTGTCATTTATGTACTTGTCTCATTTACTATGTGCTTAATTATCTATCTCTGATATGAGTTTAATTCTTGAATGATGTTGCATATAAGTAATTGTTGTTATTTTGAATAATATTGCTTGCACATGTAAGTGTGGTGTTGATATTCAATATTTGTAGTCGTACTTGCTGAGTATGAAAATTGTTATTATTTATTGCTATTGAGTTAACTTTATAACGAAGGTCATGAGTCTCTGAGATGAGGTTAGAATGGTCGTGCATGCAGAGAAACACTTCATGTGCACAAGAAGCTATATTCTCTTGTGCACGCAGGGAAGTTGTCTATGCACACAAGGAGAACATAATTTGTGTGTGACGCTAGAATGGTTGCACGCATAGTAGTGATGACATGTTCAAAGTGGATTACACGCACAGTGATATTATGTGCTCATTATGCTTGTGCGCACAATTATATTGTGTTACTTTCGTTGTTATAAGTTTTCTCAGAAGAGGGAAGTTGTGTGGCGTGACCCAGCTTGGGGTCGAGCATGTTACTTTAGATATTTATGTGCAGACCGTAGTTATAGAGTATAATATACGCACTAGATTTTGGAATAGTGTTGCTTAGTAGTAGGTTGGGTACATTACAAGTGGTGTCAGAGCGCGATACCCATCTAGGAGGATGGGTAAGTTACAAGTTGGTATCAAATCAATTTGGTAACGGGGAACGTTACAAGTTGGTATCAAAGCTGGTACCCATCTAGGAGGTTGGATACGTTACAAATTGGTATTGGAGTAGTTACATATTAGTATCAGAGTAGTTTGGTAGCGGGGTACGTTACATTGAGTATTGTAACTTGTGTGATGCAAGTGTGTAAACCCCCTTGATAGCTTGTGTGATGCAAGTAGGAGATATTGGGGTTTGACAGTTGGTGTAATGTTCGCTTGTTTGGAAGCTCCAAGAATTAGCTTGCGAAGCTTGGTGGGATGCCTTGCTCAGCCTTTGCATTGTTGGTTAGAGTTTGCAATGATTTTGGGTGCCCTTGCTAGGGTTTGTGATGCATTGAAAAGTCATTGGGATGAGCTGATATTTTTTGTTGTACCAACAAGAGATGAGCTTAGGTATTGTACTTTATCTCCATTAATGTGGTAATATGAAGTGTACCATTGATGTATTAGATTTGTGATTAAAATCTGATTTATTTTTCTCATGTATTGACCAGAGTTTCACGGTTGTTTTAGTATGTTAAATTCTTATGACAGTAGGGTTAAACATAGTGTTATTTTATCATGCTTAACGAAACTATGAAATATTATTTGTTGTTGTTGTATTTCCATTGTTATTGAGGTAAATGTTAGATATGTGTATTGAGATAGATCTTGTCCTAAGGGTTTTTAAATGATGTTTTCTTGAAGTCTTTGTGGTTCCTATATTCTTGAGTGTTCCTAGAAGCAATGTTGGACATATTTCAAGTTTCTTGAAGGTCTATTGAAGAAATTAGATTCAACATTGTTATCGCACAATTTGTAGCTTGGGAAAAGCCCAACCCAATCTATGGAAGTGTGACAACTACAGGAGTACCAAGCCATTGTCATTTTAGATAGACATGCCCCTCGCTTTAGTGTTGATAAATCACAAGCGGGGAATCCTGATGACCCTAGGGGGACTGAGATGGAAAGTGAGACGATGATGATGAAAACCCCTATAGGTCAATATTTGAGGAGTAAGGATTGATAATGAGTTTTGTAGATGGAGAATGGTTTCAAAGTGTTGTCTATCTGCATAACAATGTTATCCTTTCCCAGAACAAGTCAAATGATAGATATCCAAGCCTTAAACCAATGGGGATCAAGCAAGAATCCTTATTGTCTCAAATTGAAACAATATATATATATATATATATATATATATATATATATATATATCAACAACAAATAATGACAATAGCTGCAAATTTAACCATCCAAACTCTAGTACAAGATATTATAAATAAAGCTAGCAATGAATAGTCAAACTTCCAATGTTTAAAGCAAGACTTTGGTGGCATTAAGGGTTGTTTATTAAGTGTTATCAACAAATTATTATGACAGTCAAGTGGTCGTAGCAAAAATTTTGTACAAAAACAAGATCTAGCCACAAAAATCAGCAAGTAAACCACCCAACAATTAGCCAATAACCAATAGAACAATTACCAAGGTTTACAATTAAATTTTAGTGGTAGAATAGTGAACAATAAAAGAGTTTAGATGAGTTTGTTTCAACCCTAAAGGTTGTAGAATTAATTTGTAACAACAAATAAAGTTACTTGGCTAAACAAGACGCCCCTAGGGCACAATAAAGCTTATAGCATGTGAAATAGATTCCAACTTGGACAATTGCAATATCTCTAAAATTCACGCATACCAATGCAACAATTTTACATCTCCAATGCAAGTAGATTAGTTCCTTCTCAATTGGATTAATGGAGTCTCTTGTGTAAGAGTTAGTTTTGTTACTTCTCTACGAGTGTAATCCATTTTACTCCCTAGAGCAAACAAAACTAGCAAGGTAAATCTAGGAGGGTGTAAGCCCTTTTACTCCTAGCAACTTTTGCAAAAATAGCTTATTCAATGACAAAATCATAAATATTGGTGGAGGGTGTATGACCTTATATTCTTAAAAGGGTTTATACCAAAATAATCTTGAAACAAGAAGAAACAACAACAATATGCAGAAATTTCGTTACCAATTCCAAGAGATAGCAAGTAAAACCCTCATCTACCAAGAATATTCCACCACAATAGAAAGAACAAAACATCCAAGAGATAGCACTAGTCTTCCTTCCAATAGGTAAGTATTAAGCATCCACAATAATGCAAGAGAGAAAGATATTGATTTTCCCAAGTAGGGCAAAAATTTCAGCCAAGAGGTATGTAATCCTCAAGTGAGTTATTGCCAAATGAAATGTGAGATGACCTCTATTTATATGAGGTCACCTAAAATAGTTTGTCCTTGTAAGTTTGTACACATTCATAATTTGAGGAGACTTACCTCACAAATTTTCCTTCCTAAACAATACTTTTTTACCAAGTTAAAAAATTACAATGAAGAAATCCCTAAAAATATGACGTCGCTCCCTTAGGAGGTGATGTAGGGGCATAAAGAGAAAAACATTGAGCTTGTTGAGAAAGTCGTTGGGCCTCACAAGTCCAAATGTCAATGTGATAGGGTCTTCCTTGAACAAACATTCCATATCATCATCAAACACCTTGCACCACCAAACCCTAGCCTTCCAAGTGATGATGTCATGCCCTAAAAGTGAAGTGTATGGCCTCCAAAGGAAAATGTTGGGGCTAGGAAGGCTAGTGAGTCGCCTCTAATCGATAACCAAATGCCTCCAAAGGCAACGTTCCTCATCCAATTCATCCCAATGAGTGGGTTATGGCATTCACTCTATGGGTTTCATTCCCCCATGAAGGCCCAAGAAAGAATTGTTCCTCCACAAGTATCCACCAAGCAAGGTCCTGCAAAGACAAGTAAATTCGTCCTCCAAGAGTCTTAAGGCATATGTATCATGCCAAGTAAATCACATTTAATACAACCATCTAAACATGTGCATCAAATCTACCCTTTCAAATCAAACAAGTGCTCAAAGACCCTATGAAATTTTCCAAATTTAGATATGGGAGGGGTGTCATAATGCCCTATTGGTTGAACCAATTCCTCAAGTAGGGGATGTTCCCAAGGATAACCCTTTCTAGGCTATGTAGTGAATCTAAGGTGGATGGGGTTAGAATTCTAGATATGGGGTTTCATGACATACAACGGGTCATATTGTCTCATTTATGGGTGCCTTTGTTGAGGGATAGCCACATCATTTTCCCCTTTTTTGTTTTTAAAGAATATTTTCCCAATCCCTTTATTAACCATTCATTTTGCATGTGTTTCCAAGTCGAAGATAGTAAGGGGCACTAAAAGGAAATGCATAGCCCACATATGCTCTACCTTGGTTTGCATGCTTTTCCAAGTTGAAGGCAATAAGGGGCACTAAAAGGAAATGCATAGCCCACATATGCTCTACCTTGGAAAGCAACATTGATTAATTATTTATTTATTTTATGGGTCCCTCATTTTTTGAGAGGCATTTCATTTCTATCGGAATCCCAAAGCGATCTTTTATTGCATGATGTTTTTTCCAGGGCACCTTCGAGCCTAGTGGCCCTTTATTCCCACGAAATGAGGTACATGCCCTTCTTGGGTTAACAAGTCTGAAAACATAAAAGATGGGGAAACCAAGGGGAAGAAGTAATGGAAGGTGGCAAGTATGAGTGGGAATGATACGATGACCCTTCAAGGAGACCCCTCGATAGCAACCCTTTCCTTGAGGGTGGTCAATTACTAGGAAACCATGACACTCACCAAGGTGAAATAGGGAAAAAAACATAATTTCCAAGCAGATGCTCCATAATCAAGAAAAGTTTTAATGCAAGATATTCAAATGCTTCAACTATTAAGGTGACACTTACCATGACACTTGACTTGTTACCTCATGGAGCAAGATCCACTGTCTTCCGGAAGCAAATTGGTGTGGTGAATGTCATCATGATGAACAAAGAAATATGGTGGTGAGGCGGGGCTCTATTTGCGTGAGTGGACATTGTCAGTCAATCCATCTCTAAGTACTCCATGTCTACAACTTGAGGGTCTCGAGACATCATCTCCTTAGTTACCCCTAGAAATGGGGGGTAACATCTATCTCCTACTTGGGGACATGTACTCGTTGTAGAGTGCATGAAAACCGCAACATCTCCTGGAAAGACATGTGCCTACACACACTGAAACAAACAAAATGTTGGATATCAAGGGTGGCTCACTCACCCTTTGTCCATATGATCAGAAATTTCAAAATTTCAACTAATCCTTAAAATAAAATTTTGCATTTTTTTCAAAAAAATTCTAATCTAACATGTAATATGATGAAAGAAAATAATCATAACATGTATGCAATAATGCAAGCATAGTAAAATGAAAATGAGATATAAGTAAATGCAACTAAATTATCATGAGGAAGAAAATGCAAATGCAAGGGAAAACAAATGACATACTTACTTGGGGCCCATGGCCTTGAAGAAGTCAAGTTCCTTTGATGTAGGGTCAGAGAAGAGACCCATCAACTGGTAATGGCATCTTCCTCCCATCCATGGAAGAAAGGTAATATGTTCCCTTCTCGGACTTCTTCTTAACGATGCAAGGACCAAGCCATAAAAGTTCATTCCCTTTATCATACTTGGGCTTCCTTCACTAAAGTTGATATAAGGTATGTTTTCAATGTAAGGTTGTGAAGGTGGTTTTTCCTTGACCATATCTTTAATAACTTGTTCTCGCTCTTTATCTTTCTTATCTTCTTCTTTCTCGAGTATCTTGATGGATCTCGATTCTTTTCCTTGGAACTCTGCAATATTTTTTGTGTATTCATCTGTCCTTGAAAGTAGTGTATCTATGCAATCTTCTTGTGCAAAAGGCAAGTCCCAAGGATCATATTCAATGACCTATCGAGGCACATCAAACTCACAATCACTATGATAATCAGGGTGGTTTGGATCCACTACATACTTCTTGACCACATGTCAACTATATAAAATATCAAAGGTACCATCCCCCATGGGAATATGTGCATGAGTGAGATCCATGCTAAGGAAACCTCCATGGGTGGTTGTCCAACTCCTTGACAAGAACATGCCCCAAGCGTTGGAACATCAATCACTATTATGTTTATAATGAGGCTGATATGAGGGAAATCTTGTAAATACATCTCTACATTTTCTATGAGATCATATTCCTTCACCTTTTTCGAATCAATGCCACAAACATTTACATATGGGCCGGTTGTCTTCAAACCAAGTTGTTTCATTACCTTTAAGGACATCACATTTGTTGAGGCTATGGAATCCAACATACAGTTATTCATGTGGAGACCATTCACACCTAAATAAAGGTAGAAAGGAGGGGTTTCCTCCCTTTGTTTTCCATGATACATGGTGTTCAATATCACAAGAGGATCTTCTTCTTCTGCTGGCACTTTCAATGCTTGCAAGAGTTCCTTTCTCATTGAAGGGATTTTGCACATCTTAACCAAAGGTACTGACATATTCATATTCCCAATCATAGATGGTACATCTATATCCAATCGAAGCTCTTCATCTGTTGGTGCATGCTTCGGGAGCAAGTCACGAATTGGAGGTGGAGGAGGTGGAGGCACTTCCTTGGTAACCTATGGTGAAGGATTTACTGCATGTGGTGGAGTAACAGAAGCTTTGTTTCTTCTTGCATATGTCAATATTTCCTTCTTCCTCATCTCATTATTCATGTTCTCATCCATCTGATTTAGCACTCAGAGCTGACCTTATCTAACTCCCCTCCTCCTGACCTCCTCAAGTTGTTCCCATGTAATATCCATGTACCCTTCATCTTGGAAAGAGAAAATTGTATCTATGAATTTCATATTATCAGCAGGACCTGAGATTTCCTCTTCCCTTCATCTTGGGAATTCATCTTCTGGATGCATCTCTTGACAAGGAAACAACTATGGTGACTCCTCTATATTAATCATTCCAACGAGATTCAAAGTGTTAGAATCCTTTGCCCCTTGTTGAGGCCTTGTCTTCCAACCTGTAGCATCCCTCTGTTGTCTGACAAACTGAGGTCTAGGAATAGACTGATTTATTTCCAAGGTTGTTAATCTATTCATGATTTGATTTTGACTTTGAACAAACTAAGTATTCAATTGACCAAAATTCTGAGTCAAGAGAGTGATCGGATCTTGTGCATTGTTTCTTGAAGTCTTTTTCTTCACTTCTACCCTGGCGCAAGGATACTGAAAGGGATCAATCTTCAAGCAAATAAGATTTTCTTCAATTTCTAAACTATATTCTTTGGCCTTTGCCAAAGTTTTAGGATTCTTATCCCTTAGGATAAAACCAAATTTCCCTTCAAAGGCATTTACATAGAGAAGACGAACAACAACTTCAGGTGGGTACAAGTCTTTTGGGATTTGACTATGTAAATTGTCAAACCTGGTATCAAATTCATTCAATGTCTCGTTCTCTTTCTTCTTAATTTGGTTGAACTGGTTCATTAGCATTTTTCTATCCTTCTTTGTTTTCCATCTGCTTTTGAACATGTAATGTCCCCACTTTGGGACATCATTATATTACAGAGTGTTATGATGACCAGAGTAGCCAGATGGAGGTTATAGCAAGTACAGGAGCTATTGAGGGTATTTTGGGGGTCTGACTTGCATCGCTCATCTTATTTCATCATCATGATCCATTCCACATAGCTTGGATTTGGTTCCGTTGCATTCCGACGATTTCCATAATTTTGAGTTATTTTTGGGCTATATGCTAATTAAATTCACTAAGGAGATCATATTGGGCATAATACTTGGAGGAACCTCTTAGTGTAATATCTCATCAGAATCGAGAGAAATAACACTATAGGATAGGATGATGAGAAGTGACTTTCAGTGGCCAGAGAAGCCACAAGGAGGGATAAACCACTTTTTAGAGGTAAAATGGTTAATTAATTAATTAATAATTAAATAAAGTAAAAGTCACTTGGAGAGACAAGGTGAGCATGGAGGATAAAAGAGAGATAGGGGCCTCTATTCTCTGATTATGTTGTTTATCAGTTGATATCTGGCTTGTTTCTGGTGAGCCCATGCACTTGGGGGTTTTGACTTAACAAACCATAGAGATCAGCTCGGTGGTGAAATATCCCACCCAACTTGGTCCAAGCTTGGTCATGGAGGTCAACAATTCCTCCCTCACCATTCTACATCAGATTTATTCAGTCACAGGTGGATTCCACAGGTTCAAAGAGAGGAGGTGTGCATTAGTGGGGGTTTCAGCAGGAGGCGCACACCACTTGAGAAAGGGGAATTTGTTTTTCTTTGAGGAAGCCGGGTCTACTACAAAGCTTATTCTAGAAGCCATTTCTATCACTATAACTCCCTTTTGCAGCCGTTGTGGAAGGATTTCTCTTGCAGGTTTAGTTGTTGTGGTCTTGGGAGGATTTCTGAAGAGGGGTGCAACTCTCCCTTAGGAGGCATTGAGTTGGGTGGTTCTATTTGTGGGATAGACCCCGATTTTTCTTTACATGTCATCTCCATGCCCCGATCTACATTGTGGGGGTGTTTTCGTGGTATTTGGAGGTCATCTACTAGGGAGATGAATTATTGGTTGGCTACAGTCAGGGAAGGCAAAACCTTGCTAAAGGAAACATCACCAGCAGTCAAAGTAAAGGTTAGATCTGCTATATCTCTTGTATCCAGATCGAAGTGGCTTTGGGAAGCCTAGGTCTTCATATCTATCATGTATTTTGGAGGCCATATCAGCGATACACTCTACTATCTTATATGTATTCCATATCTATTCTATTTTGTATGAGGACAACCATTGTTATGAATAAAATCAGATATGAGGTATTTGTGGTTATTTCTTGTGTTGTTGATCTTGCATCTTGTTGAGTATATACCATTGTTATATCTACATCATTTATTTCTTGCAAATACACATTAAACCATCATTATAATAAACCCTAGCTCAACTCATGAGACACAAATCTGCAAAGTGTTTGATGAAATGACACAACCAGAAAACACCTAAAAATCAATAAAAACACAATGTTCCTGGCATCTTGGCTTGGGAACATTACAAAACGACTTAGCAAAATTTTCATAGGATGCTAGGTGATTGTCGGGCAGGCCCTTGAACCACCTTTGGGCATCTTCATTAAGAGACATAGCTAGTAGCTTCAATGTCTTCATGTTTCACACCCTCATTCTCTAGGGCCACGCCTATTGCATAAAGGTGTTCTTCGGGTGTAACCACATTGTTCCCAGTGAAATTTGGAAACCATTTGTGAGACTCTTTGGGCATAGATTTGGGGTACCCAGGGATAACGGTCAAGTTTAAGGGCTTGTAAATACCTTTTGACCAAGAATGAGCCATTGGAGCAAGGAGAAGGTTACCTTGGAACAAGGTTTTGACAACAGGAGAATTGTGAGGAGCCCTTCTTTAGTAAACCTTGGAAGGCTTGAATCTTCCTGGGGGAAGGGTCTTTTGGAAAGATGGGTTCTGGGATGGTGGAGTCGCCAGATGAGCTTTATGAAAGGCTCATCAAGAAAGAAAAATGAAATTTCCTCAAATGGATTCGCCATTCAAGCTATGGGTGAAGGATTTGGGGATAACTTGATAAGTGTCGTTAGGGCTCAAAAGATGATTCAAAATCCTACCCGGAAACAACGCCAAAATGTTATCGCACAATCTGTACCTTGGAAAAATCCCAACCCAATCCACGGAAGTGTGATAACTACGGGAGTACCTATCCACTATCACCTTAGATAGACACTCCCCTCACTTTAATGATGATAAATCACCAAATGGGGGAATCCTATATATATATATATATATATAATAGTTGCAAATTTAACCATCCAAAATCTAGTACAAGATATTAGAAATAAAGCTAGCAATGACTAGTCAAACTTCCAATGTTTAAAGCAAGACTTTGGTGGAATTAAGGGTTGTTTATTAAGTGTTATCATCAAGTTATTATGACAACCAAGTGTTTGTATCAAATAATTTCCACAACAACAAGATCTAGCCACAGAAATCAACAAGTAAACCACCCAACAATTAGTCAATAACCAATAGAACAATTACCAAGGTTTACAAGTAAATTTCAGCGGTAGAATAATGAACAATAAAATAGTTTAGATGAGTTTGTTGCAACACTAATGGTTGTAGAATTAATTTGTAACAATGAAGAGAATTACTTGGCTAAGCAAAACGCCCCTAGGGAACAATAAAATTTATAACATGTGAAATATATTCCAACTTGAACAATTGCGATATCTTTAAAATTCACTCATACCAATGCAACAATTTTATATCTCCAATGCAAGTAGATTAGTGCCTTATCAATTGGGTTAATGGAGTCTCTTGTGTAAGAGCTAGTTTTGTTACTTCTCTAGGGGTGTAAGCCCTTTTACTCCCTGGAGCAAACAAAACTAACAAGGTAAATCTAGGAGGGTGCAAGCTCTTTTACTTCTCCTAGAAACCTTTGCAAAAATAGTTTATTCAATGAAAAAATGATACATGTTGGTGGAGGGTGTATGCCCTTGTACTCCTCCAAGGGTTTATACCAAAATAATCTTGAAACGAGAAGAAACAACAACAATATGCAGGAAATTCCTCACCAATTCCAAGAGATAGCAAGTAAAACCCTCATCTACCAAGAATATTCCACCACGATAGAAAGAACAAAGCATCCAAGAGATAACGCTATCTTTCCTTCCAATAGAAAAGTAATAAGCATCCATAATAGCACAAGAGAGAGATATATATCAATTTGCCCAAGTAGGGAGAAAATTTTAGCCAAGAGGTATGTAATCCTCAAGCGAGTTATTGCCAAATGAAATGTAAGGTGACCTCTATTTATATGAGGTCACCTAAAATAATTTGTCCACATTCATAATTTGAGGAGGTTGACCTCACAAATTTCCCTTCCTAAACAATATGTTTTTACCAAGTTAAAAAATTTCAATGAAGAAAGCCCTAAAATGATGATGTCCCTCCCTTAGGAGCTGACATAGGGGCATAAAGAGAAAAACATTAAGCTTGTTGAGGAAGTCATTGGGCCTCCTAAGGCCAAATGTCAATGTGATAGGGTCTTCCTTCAACAAACATGTCATATCATCATCAAACACCTTGCACCACCAAACCTTATCCTTACAAGTGATGACATCATGCCCCAAAAGTGAAGTGTATGGCCTCCAAAGGAAAGCGTTGGGGTTAGGAAGGCTAGTGAGTCACCTTATTGGGTGAACCAATTCCTCAAGTAGAGGATGTTCCCAAGGAGAACCCTTTCTAGGTTATATAGTAAATGTGAGGTGGATGGGGTTAGACTTCTAGGTGTGTGGTTTCATGACATACAAGGGCTCATATTGTCTCATTTATGGGTGTCTTTGTTGAGGGCTAGCCACGTCCTTTTTCTCTTTTTGTTTTTAAAACATATTTTTCCAAGCCCTTTATTAGCCATTCATTTTGCATGTGTTTCCAAGTTGAAGACAGTAAGGAGCACTAAAAGGAAATGCATATCCCATATACGCTCTACCTTGGTTTGCATGCTTTTCCAAGTTGAAGACAATAAGGGGCACTAAAAGAAATGCATAACCCACATACTCTCTACCTTGGAAAACATCATTGATTAATTAGTTATTTATTTTGTGGGTTCCTCATTTTTTGAGAGGCGTTTCATTGCTCTTGGAATCCCAGGGCGAGCTTTTATTGCATGATGTTTTTGTTAGGGCATCTTCGAGCCTAGTGTCCCCTTCTTCCTACGAAATGAGGTACATGCCCTTCTTGGGTCAACAGGCCCAAAAACCTAAAAGATGGGGAAACAGAGGGAAATAAGTAATGGAAGGTGGCAAGTATGAGCGAGAACGGTACGATGACCCTTCAAGGAGACTCCCCAGTGGAAACTCTTTCCCTGAGGGTGGCCACTAACTAGGAAACCATGACACTCACCAAGGTGAAATAGAGAAAAAAACATAATTTCCAAGTAGACGCTCCATAATCAAGAGAAGATTTAATGCAACATATTCAAATGCTTCAACTATTAAGGTGACACTTACCATGACACTTGACTTGTTACCTCATGGAGCAAGATCCACCGTCTTCCGGAAGCAAGTTGGTGTGGTGAATGCCATCATAACGAACATAGAAGTATGGTGGTAAGGCGGGGCTCTATCCGCGTGAGTGGACATTGTCAGTGAATCCATCTCTCGATACTCCATGTCTGCAACCTAAGGGCCTCGAAACATCATCTCCTTAGTTACCCCTAGAAATGGGGGGTAACACAACATTAAAGCTGAAAACTCTATGAGTAAAGCTGCAACCACATAGAGGTGTGGAAATTTCATATTGGGAAGATTTTCAAAATTTCTACACCAATAAACACAAGGTAAAAGTGTCAAGCATGTAAGTTTGTTACTATTAGTCCCCGACTAGTGGATGTGGTGCTCTTGTCAAAAGCATCCCATCATTTACAAGCCTACGTTGTTATAAAACTTGCTTTCATTGAAGTGTGTTTTTTAATTTTGAGCTGCCAAAGTGCAAACCTCAAATGTAATTATGTTCTTGTTAGGCATGTCTCAAATGTAAATATGTACTTATTAAGCATTCTCACCATGACTTGGCAGGGATGCACTATCTGCTTGGGAATTTTGATCCTCGGGGTTTATCCATTTATGATTTCATTCAATCATACACTATGAACCATTGTAACTACATTTGACATGACAAAATATGGAACCGCACTATACCTAGAGCTCCACTTCCTTCGTAAAATAGGACTAAAAGCAATTGAAAGAGATAAGAGGCTTCAAGATTTATCTTCAAGCATAAATGTACAGCTCCAAGTTTAACAGCACTCAGTGGAATGATAGATTGAAAGCTCCATATAGAATCTATGGAGAAATATTTCTGCAACTACTTACAAAGAACTATCCAAGCTTGTGTGCTCAATAGGCATCTCTATTTCACTTGCATAGTAAATCTCTGCTTTGAGTATGTACTTGGACGTACTATATTTGTCTTTCTGTTAAATTGTGTATGGATGGATTGATATTGGGAGGTGCTTTATTTGTCTTTCTGCTGAATTGTGTGTATGGATGGATTCATATCATGTTATGTTGGATTGAATTTATTAGTAAACATTTAGTTTGCATCAAGACCATGTAACAGCGTCATTTCTGTTGGTTCTAATTTTTCCTTTTATGGAGACGTGATTTGGCTTGTGCTATGAAGAATTTTGTGTACAATATATATGGTGACTTTGTGATAACATATAGAGAGTATGATGGTGATCACTGAAAGGAGAGTTGTCACCATTTAAAGTTCTGCTAGATTTTCATGCAAATGTCCATAATTTAAAATTCTGCATATTTGGACTAATCCTTCATTTCGTTTCCACTATCATTTGAAGTTTTTTTTGATAAAATGTGTCCTTAAACTATATTAAAAAAAGCCTACATTTTAAGACATTTTATAAATATTTGTATAAAAACTAGTATGTTCCAAAAGTATTGTCATGAGGCTTGCATTAGCAGATTCCTAGTCCAATAAAGGTCTTTTGTTGCTATATATTTAACATCAGCCTATGGGATTATGATTTATCTCATTGAATATTCCGCAAGGTTCTTGTGCTAAGGCACTGTTGTGTAGATTATATTTTAAGCGATATTGTTATTTCCACTATACATGGATTTTCATTAATTAATAAGACCTTGTCATTTTATTAACCACAACAATATTGGTTTCCTGTAACATGTATGAAGTGATCAGATCTCTTCGTTGATAATTGTACTTTGAGATATGTGATTCTTTGTTGTTACAACAAACTGCAATGAATGTTCTTGATGATCATAATTCCAGTTTATGCATTAGATGATGGCTGATACTACGAGACTGGTCTGTATCATTTGGATTTTTATCTGTCAGTAAAATAATGCATGGATAACGTATTGATGCTTTCTATTAAAGTGAAGGCTGCACAATGCATGCATTGTTGATG
>JASDQU010882011.1:0-15816 GCA_032191745.1 Picea mariana
ATCTCTGATATATTTATGTTATATTACTGTATATACACGATATCTCTATGCATTTCTTTATTATATCTCTGCTCTCATTTCGTACCGAAAATAATCCGGATCAGTGGTATCAGAGCAGACTGCTCTTGATCGTTTTTCAGTGCATGTCACTGACGAGGTCCGAGTATAGCAAGTTGGGTCTCTATCTTTCTCTCTTGAGGAAAATCACTCTCACACACCCAAGAAACCCTCAATGGTGGAAGAAAAGAAAAACGATGGAGCAGACGATCCTATCAGTCTGTTGCTTGAGCAAGCTCTCAAGCGACAGAGGGACAAAATGATGGAGAATTTTTCCCACATCCTTCAACACCTACCAATAGCATCAGGTGCATCTTCATCAAGCGGCCACTTTGGAGGCACCTCGCCTTTCAAGGTATAGGTTAATTTAATGATGCTACCCGTAGATAGATTAAGATTTAAAGTTCATAACATACTCCTTTTTTTCTCTTCATCTTCTTGTGATTTGAGTATCAAAGAAAAACATGGAACTCCAAATAAAGGAATGACGTATATGAAAAGAAATCAGTGATAAACTTCTACCCTACCCTGTATTATTAAAATGAATCATGCTCATGACCTCTCCCCAGCTTATCTTGATTGCAGATCCGAGCATCCAACAAGCCTGGAGAAAAATCAACTTTCCATACCTGTTGGATGTCCCAAATCTGCAATAGAGATGCATGAAAATTAAACTACCACCTTGATCACCCAAAATACTTATCATCAAATGCATGAAAATTATAGCCCAATGCCATCGTTCAACTGTGTAAACATTAAAAACATCCATAGCCCCAGTGGGAATGGATGCTTTTGAGGTAGGGATGCTTCCCGTATTAGTTTAGATTCTTGGATCTCAAGTATCTTGATCAAATTTCCTGATTTTAGGATTTTTACAGATGGATCAACATATATCTTATCCATAATATAATAACTTCATAATTATTAAAGGCAACTCGTCGCCTAGGCAGTGTGACGATAGGAAAGGCAATGTGATACTAGAAAAATGGTCGTGATATATTTGTTCTTGTGATTATTATTTATTACTATTGAGTAGATTTTGTCTCTACTAAATAGTTTGTTTCCAAGTCTTTAGGAGGTTGTTAGATCTAGTTAGATAGATTTGAGAGATTCTCTCCAACTAGCTAGCTCCTAGTTTGGTGTGTGGTTGAGATATTCTCTCAATTGGTTGTTAGTGTGACCAAGATAGTCTATATATCTTTAGACAACATGCATGTATTTATGTGTACTATTACATTGATTTAATAGAGTGCTCAACACAATTGTGTGAATAATAATGTCTACTCTCCCATTTCCTTACAACCTCTATGTCAAAAATCAAGAAGGAAACTTGACTCCACACTACCAATGGACTCAAGGTGGCTTTCTCAATTGGTTACTAGAGGTTAGTCTTGGATTCAACTTGGTTAGAACTTGGAATTTTAAGTTCCTTGGGACACCCTTTCCATTTCAAGCTTCTCCTAAAGAGTTTTGGGACAAGGCATTCTAGAGAGTTGAACGAAAGATTTAAGATATGGATCATGTATTGATAGCCACTCATGTTTACTACTTATGTTAGGTTCCCTCCCATAATACCTACAAAACTCTACTCCTCATGTTAGGTTCCCTCCCATAATACCTACCAAACTCTAGAGACATTCCTTTTGTTAATTCTTGAGGAAAAATGGGATTTCACCATGTGATTGAAACCTTTGATCACTGTAGAAGGGATTGGGGTGGACTCAAAATCATATATGCACCTACTTGGCACAAGATATACTTGTGAAATGGGTCATTTGAGTTGTTGATGGAAATGTTGCTTAGAAAAATCCTCTTTGAAATTCCATTATTTGAGATTAAATCTTGGAGAAACCTTAATCAACAAACTTTTTTTATCACTCCTCCTCATGTGGAGATACCATGGAATTTTGTAGTTAAAAGCACCTGGAAGGTTCGGGAGGACATTAAATCTAGGATTCATAGGAAATGCGATTTTATTTGATCAAGGTTGTGTTTTAATGATTATATTCTATGGTGGTGACATATGGTGCTCTTTAATAACAAACCTTTAGCTAAAGCATATGGGTTCTCATCCAAGTGATTGTTCAAGTGAGGTATACAACACATAACTAATCTCCAACTCTCAAGTTAGTGACTATAAAAGTTGGCCAACATTAAAATAGGAATTTGAATTAGCCAATTTTGACAAACTAAACTTGGAGCTCGAGTTAAAGTTCTTATTTTTTATAATCTTGTCATTAAAATTTGATTGTAGGCTTATTGACTTAGCGGAGGAACCCACAAAAGAACTAGTACAATCTTGCTAATGATTATTATTAATTGTGCCTAAAGCTAAATGACTATCTTTAAGTGTGCCTAAATCTAATTCTTTACATCTCGATAAGCCAAAATTTTGCATCTCAAGTTTAAAGAGACTTGGGTAATAGTCCCTTGGGAGGCATTGTCAATCACTTATTTGTTAAGCTTAGTACAATCTTATATTTTTAATATGCTCTCAAATGTTTACATGGATAAGTATCCAATGCTTTGTTGACATTTGGATCCAGACACTAGGAAATAGTTGTCCTATAGATATCCAAGATATGTTTTGAACAAAGCCATGAAGGTGAATTCCTAAAATCCTATTGACCATAGCTCTCACAATTTATTTGTGATATGATTATCTAAGTGGAACCATGAAGCATTAAGGACATCCCCTATCCAAAATTGCAATGAACAACAAATCAATAAGTTACAATAGATTAGGGTAAATACAAAAACAAACTACTATGAGTGTTTTTATCATTATAACTCTATAAATTTTGAAACAACTCCATCAATGTCAATAATCCTCTTAACTTGTAGGAATCCTTATTGTCACATACCCACTACGGCAGCTAAGATTTTTTATTTTTTTTTGTATTTTCTTTGAGGGACAGAATCCCCGAATTTCTATGGGGCCTAGCGCCGACCATCCCTTCCCTTATCCTCCTCCATGTGATTTTTGTCTATGACCACAAGCCTTACCAAAAAGGTGCTTCTGGCTTTCGCGATTCGGGGAATCGCGATGCAAGCATTCTCCTGTTCTCTGTCTTTCGAAATGTCGAAACTCGAAAGGGTCTAATAGATCCTTAGCTCCTCCCTTGGGTCGCTTTCCATACGACCGGTCCTATGACCTGGTGTTATTCCTCTAAATGCTTTCAGGGTTTCGCAATTCAGGGAATCGCGATGCAAGGGTTCCTCCTTTCCCTTTCGAATCCCCGGGACTCGAAATCCCAGTATCATATGGATCTAGGGTCCAGATCGTCGACTTGATCAATGGCCCAGATTAAATCCTGACATTCTACCTTTCGGTATTTTGGCGGGGTCTTCACTCCTATTTCCCCAATCTCTAGAACCTCGGTGGCTTTAGATCTTTGCCACACATCCCTACAAATGGATGGTCCAGATTCTTTCGAGACTCCTCCTTTCTACCATAAGACCCTGTCCAGTGACCTAGAGCTCATCCATAGAGTGTGTCAGGGTTTCGCGTAATGGGATTTCATGACTTGTGAAAACGAGGGGTCTTGCCCTTTGGTTTCCCGGGTGCCGAAATGCCGAAAACCCATTCACGCTAAATCGATTCGGGGTTTTGTATACCGGGATTTCGCAACTGGCGAAGACAAGGGATCTTTCCCTTGGGTTTCCTGGGTGCCGAAATGCTGAAACCCATTCACACTAAACTGATTCGAGGTTTTGTATACCGGGATTTCACGACTGGTGAAGATGAGGGGTCTTGCCCTTGGGTTTCCTGGGTGCCGAAACACCGAAACCCATTCACGCTAAACTGATTCGGGGTTTCATATACCAGGATTTCGCTACTGGCAAAGACGAGGGGTCTTTCCCTTGGGTTTCTTGGGTGCTGAAATGCCAAAACCCATTCACGCTAAACTGATTTGGGGTTTCATGTACCGGGATTTCACGACTGGCGAAAATCCACAGCAAAGAGTTTCCTTACCTTTCGAAAATCTGATCCCCGAATTCCCGATATAGGAATTTATGTATGGGATTAACGGTTGTGAGCCTCCCCTGATCCGACGGTCCATAGAGCTCCGATGGATCCTTGGATCTATGGTCCTGGATCCCATCGCTACTTGCAAAGGCTGAAGGGGTCGAGGTGTTAACGCCTGCACTCTTCCTCTAGATCCATTGGTCTTGACAGATCTGGGGTAATTCCGAAAGGATTTCGACCGTTCGTCAACCAAATGATGGGGTAATCTCCTTCAATAATTGGACTTTCTATCCTTTCTAAGCTTGAATCACGAAATTCAACCTCTCGGAGATTCAAACTCCCACAACTCAGAGACCTTAGAGAGCTACTCTTTCTTGCATAAGGTTTCCAAACCTGGATCGCATGAACCTTCAGAAGGTTCTTGGGCAATTGTCCCTGATATTAGTCGAGTCTCTGGGTAAAGGTTCGGTACGGTTCCAAGGTTTATGGGGTAATTATCAGGGAAGAGTACTCTCGAGGAGCCTTCCTAGAATATTATGAGAATCAAGCAAACAAGATGATTCTCGATGGAGCGAACCCATGCCCCAGACTTAATCATTTGTACAGAAGCCAACTATGGCATGTAAGTATACACATGCATCTGTTATTTCCAGTCTAAAACACCAGGCAATCATTCCACACAGAAATCATTATGGGCGTATAAACATGAGCATGTATTCATGATATACAATTCAAAATACAAGGCATAAAATACTTATCAGAAACACCATGTGTGATACGACTGCTGGGAGGGGTGCTCATTTCCACCCAACTGTAGGCTCAGTGACTCCAAACGGATTTACCACTAGCCACCCCTGAGCTAGAACACGATGCTTTGAGATTCAGTCTCCTACTTCCAGCTCAACGGAAGTCAAGGACGAAGGTTACTCTCCTTCTCCTAATACAGAAAAATAATCAAGGATGAAGGTTACTCTCCTTCTCCTATGTTTAGAACTCCCTGTGTTTCCATAGTTTCTCCAGTTCTCTTTCGCGATCCCTATCACGCACGCTCTCTTCTATCCCCCTTACCACACTTCCTCTCTTTCCTTTTCTCTGCAAGATTGCGTGTGGCACGAATTTCCCCATCCATGGAGATTTTACAGATGGGCGGTTCACCCCCATCCCCTCATTAACTCTTGAGGAGCCTCCCCACCTACAAATCTGACGAGAAATCCATTCCAAGGTCAGAGAGTTGCTTTGGTCCTTGAGCAAGTAAAAAAAACTAGTACGATACTGGCTCGATGGAAGTTAACGCAACCATTCCAGGTCCCTTCCACCACCTCTCATTAGCCATCGTGGTCTCTTTAATCACATCCCCTTCCCAGCAATTGTGCAACACATATTCATAACATAATTTACATTCATCGACCTTTTATACAAAGTTCCATCAAATCAAACATTCACATCTTTGATTTTTCCATAGTTCTCTACCAATACAGTTATTTTTACAGATTGGGGGAAACAGGGTGTTACAATTCCCTCCCCCTTAAAGGAACATCGTCCTCGATGTTCTATCTATCAATATGATGTGTATGTACCGAAGTNCATATTGAATTCTCTTGGAGCTCTCTTTCGGCCGGTGTAACTTTTCTATTTGTTCTGAGCGACCTTTATATTTTGTTTTATGAATCACTTGTTGTTCCATTTCTTTCAACATGTTGGGTCCAATAGTAACTCTGTTCATTGGGTTACTCCAACTGACTAGAGTGTTGCATGGTCTACCATAGAGGACTTCGAAAGGACTCATCTTCAGAGATTCTTGGTAGCCGTTATTGTAGGCAATTTCCACCAGCGGCAGGTAATCTTCCCACTTTTTAGGTTGATGCATTACATGCATCCTCAGCATGTCTTATAATATTTGGTTCACTCTTTCCTTATGTCCATTGGTTTGAGGATGATAGGCTGTGCTAAACAATAATTTGGTCTCTAGACCAGCCATCAAGGATTTCCAAAAGTTGGAAGTAAATTTTGTGTCTCTATCGGACACGATCTTTTTAGGCATACCATGTAGTCTGAATATATCCTTCATGAATATGTTGGCAATATCTATTGCCTTCCAATTCGATTTGACGGGGATAAAATGGGTGGACTTGCTCAATTTATCCACCACCACCATGATGGCGTCATTCTACCTGGTCAAGGTTGGTAATCCGGTGATGAAATCCATGGAAATGGTTTCCCATTTCCATTTCGGGATTGGTAGAGGTTGTAATAATCCTACTGGGTGTCAGTGTTCTTCTTTAACCTATTGGCATTCTAGGAACTTAGCTAAATAGTTAGCTATGTATTTCTTTAACCCAGTCCAATAGAATTATTTCCTAGTGTCCGTGATCATCTTCTGATATCCCAGGTGACCAGTATATGGTATTTAATGTAGTTCATCCATTATGAACCTCTTCAAATCGTCCCAATCTTGAATATACAATTAATTTTTGTAAGTTAGCAGACCTCCATCTATCATTTGGTAGCCTTCATACTTTATCGTTGTGGGTTCTTTCTCCAGGTACGAGTTCACGGTCTAGAAGAATGTGTTTGTTTCTTGTGCATTCCTGACCCTTTCTTTAACTTTCGTCTCGTAGGTGCTCACTACTGCCCGGTGAATTTTTTTCATACTTCTTCTAAGGGAATCAGCCACCTTATTTTCCTTTCCTTTAACATGTTTGATTTCAAAATCAAACTCGCTAAGGAGGGCCATCCACCTAGCTTGTATGGAATTGAGCTTTGGTTGGTCAAATAGATATCGCAATCCACAATGGTCTGTCATCAGTACAAATTTCCTTCCCAGGAGGTAATGCCTCCACATTTTTAAGGTGTGCACTATGGTAGCCAGCTCCAGATCATGGGTCACATAGTTGACTTCATGCTCATTCAACTTTCAGGATTCATAGCAGACTACACTTCCTCCTTTCATAAGGACTTCTCCGAGCCCTTCCTTGTAGGCATATGTGCACATGAGGAAGTCAGCTTCGGGATCAGTGATCTTCAACACGGGTGTGTGGGTCAGTAGATGTTTTAGGGATTGAAATCTTTCTTCACATTCTTATGTCCACGTGAATTTATCTCCCTTCTTCTGGAGGGCAGTGATTGGACAACCAATCTGGGAGAATCCTTTTATAAATCTCCTATAGTATCTTGCTAAGCCCATAAAGGATCTAATATCTGAAATGTTCTTTGGGGTAGGCCATTCCATGATAGACATGATCTTGTCAGGGTCTACTACTACTCCCTCTTTAGATATGACATGGCCCAAGTAATGTATTTGCTTCTGGAAAAAGTCACACTTGTTAAATATGGCATAGAAATGATGTTCTCTTAGCACTTGAAGCACAAGTCTAAGATGTTCCTCATGTTCCTCTCTATTCTTGGAGTAAATTAATATAACGTCAATAAAAACTAGTACAAATTTGTCTAGGAATTTGTTGAGCACATTGTTCATCAAGCACATAAAAGTGGCAGGGGCATTGGTCAATCCAAATGGTACTACCACAAACTCATAGTGACCATATCTCATCCTGAAGGTAGTTTTGTGGAGGTCTTCACCCTTGATTTAGACTTGATGGTATCCAGATCTCAAGTCAATCTTTGAGAAGATGGAAGCACCTCCCAATTGATCGAACAGGTCATCGATCCTGGGTAAGGGGTACTTTTTCTTTATGGTTACCTTATTGAGTTGTCTATAATCTATGCACAGTCAGAGGGTATCGTCTTTCTTTTTCACAAAAAGGACTGGTGCTCCCCATGGAGACACGTTGGGCCGGATATAGCCTTTGTCCATCATTTATTTTAGTTGTAATTTAATCTGAACTAGCTCGGGTGTGCTCATCCTGTAGGGTGTCCTAGACACTGGCACCACTCCTGGTGCAAGTTCTATCGAGAAGTCATTGTCCCTTCTCGGAGGTAGACCCGGTACCTCTTCCAGAAATACATCTCTATATTCTCTTAGTGTGGGGTGGTCTTCAAGGCTTGGTTTTTCATCTTCAACTGATTCCAACACCTGTATCACATATAGTAGACATCCCTTTCTACAATACTTTCTCATTTGAAGAGATGATATTCGTCTCACTGAGACAGGTTTTTGGATCCCTTGAAGGGTTATCCTTCTTCCTTCTTCACTTACACATTTTAAGGTTTTATGGTAACAGTCTAGTCTGGCTTTATATGTGGCTAGTCAGTCCATACCAATCAACAGGTCATACGATCCTAGGGGTAATATGTTAAGGGTTTCTTGGGTGGGGAATTCACCCATAGTGAATTGACAAGCTAGTATGACCTCCGCTACCTTTCTTTTGGTGCCAGTGGCTAGTTGTACCAACCATGGTTTGGCTTGTTTATGTGGTTTTAATTTACACTTATAAACAGCCTTAGGGGCTATATAACTCAAATTTGAACCAGGGTCAATTAGAATAGACACTAGATGGGTGGTGATCATACCTTCCATCTCCACCACTGAATCTTGGTGGTCAACTTGTTTATTATCCAAGGCTGCATAAATTTGTGGCACGCTCCTGGCAACGTCATTGACGGTGGTAGCTTCTTGAACGTTGTAAATTCTCCTACTGTTATGTTGTCGGTGTGGGCAGTCCCTCAGTGGATTTTCTTCTCCACAACCCCAACATTTCAAGGGTTCTTTCTTCGGGTTATCAATATTTCCTGGGGTAGATCCAAAAGGTTTATTTTTGCACTAGGAGGGGAAATTCTACTGGTGTACACTTCAGGTTGGGAAGCTCATCCTTGAGTGATTTTTATAATTTTTAAATCTTGGGGATTTAAACCCCTTTTTCTAGAACCCCGAACTATTCTTCTGCTTCCAACCTTCACGAGGTTCTGTCTGATGCTCAAGATGCTCATAACAATATCTTGCCTTTTGGATAATGTCTTCTAGGGTCTTTGGCTCGTCAAACTCAATACTATTCTGATAGTCCTTAGGTGGTCCACTGATGAATCGTTGCACCTTTTCCTTTTCTTCTTTTATATAGGGTACGTACCTCAGCAACTCAAGGAATCTGCTGAAATATTCCTCTATGGTGAGTTTCCCCATCTTGAGTTCATAGAATTCTTTAGTCTTTTCGTCGAAATACTTTTCCGACAGATACTTCTTCCTGAAGTATTTCTCAAACCATTCCCAAGATAGGTCTTCTTCGTGAATCCATTTTACGTTCTTAATGTCTTCCCACCAAATGGAAGCCTTCCCATTCAGGTTGAAAGTAGCTACTCGGGCCTTCAAGTTTTTCGAGAAGTCATGGACTCTGAAATACTTCTTTAGTCCAAGAAGTCAGGCCTCTGCTTCCTCTCCATTATTTATTTCACCGTCGAAAGAGGGTGGTTTGGCCTTCTTGAATTCTTCGAGATTATGATTTTTGGAATGATTTCGCTTGTTCCGTTTTCTTCAGGAATAAGAACTAGTTCTGCTACTAGAAGATCCCTCCAAGTCGCTAGTTTCCTTTCCAGAGGAATCGTCCGACACTTGTCCCTTATCTCTGGGGTGGACCTTTCTCGAGGTGCTCCTCCTAGTGTGGCCACTTAAAAGACCAATTTTTCGTATCCCAGGTGGGCTTAGACTTCTCTTTGTCTGTCATTGGTCCGCGTGACTGGTGTCAGGTCCATGCTGCAATTGTCTTTGTATGTCAGATAAACTCTGTAGCAAAACTGCATTAATTTTCATTTGCTTCTCTTGCTCTTTTATCAACCTCTCGTTGTCGGCCTTGCAGCTCTGTAGTTCGACCATGAGGCTTCTCACAGTCTTAGCTAGATCTAGAGGGGTCTCTACCACTCTCCTTTTGTCAGACTCTTCGTCTCTATTATGGGAGCCATCCCCCACTTCGTGGTGTGTCACCATTCTATGCATCTGTAGTTTTCCGTGGTTTATCATCTGCTTGTTGTGCAAGAAAAACACTTGTTGTTAGTCAACATTATATTCATTCACAATCAGCGCATAATTCATATTTTTCAAATACATACACACAATAGGAATTTTCATTCTTAAATTCGGCTTTTGATAAAGGGGGTTAAGGTAGAGGGTTACTCATTTTAAGAGTACTTCAAATGGAGTTCCTGTGCAACTCGTTCATGAGCCCAAGTAGGCCAAGTGTTGTAACCATGCTCTGATACCAATTTGTCACATACCCACTACGACAACTAAGATTTATTTTTATTTTTGTCTTTTCTTCGAGGGACAGAATCCCTGAATTTCTATTGGGCCTAGCACAGACCATCCCTTCCCTTATCCTTCTCCATGTGATCGTTGGCTATGACCACAGGCCTTACCAAAAAGGCGCTTCCGGCTTTCGCAATTTGGGGAATCGCGATGCAAGCATTCCCTTGTTCTCTGTCTTTCGAAATGCCGAAACCCAAAAGGGTCTAACAGATCCTTAGCTCCTCCCTTGGGTCACTTTCCATATGACCGGTCCTATGACCTGGTGCTATTCCTCTAAATGCTTTCGGGGTTTCGTGATTCGGGGAATCGCGATGCAAGCGTTCCTCCTTTCCCTTTTGAATCCCTGGGACTTGAAAGCCCGGTATCATCTGGATATATGGTCCAGATCATTGACTTGATCAATGGCCTAGATTAAATCCCGGCATTCTACCTTTCAGGATTTTGGCGAGGTCTTCATTCCTATTTCCCTGATATCCAGAACCTCGACACCTTTAGATCTTCGCCACGCATCCCTACGAATGGACAGTCCAGATTCTTTCGGGACTCCTCCTTCCTACCACAAGACCCTGTCTGATGACCTAGGGCTCAAACACAGAGCGCGTCGGGGTTTCACGTACCGGGATTTCGCGACTTGTGAAAACAAGGGGTCTTTCCCTTTGGTTTCCCAGGTGCCGAAACGCCGAAAACCCATTCATGCTAAACCAATTCGGGGTTTCGTATACTAGGATTTCGCGACTGGAGAAGACGAGAGGTCTTGCCCTTGGGTTTCTCGAGTGCCGAAACGTCGAAACCCATTCACGCTAAACCGATTCAGGGTTTCGTATACCGGGATTTCACGACTAGCGAAGACGAGGGGTCTTTCCCTTGGGTTTCCAGGGTGCCAAAACGTCGAAACCCATTCATGCTAAACCGATTCGGGGTTTTGTATACCGGGATTTCACAACTGGCAAAGACGAGGGGTCTTGCCCTTGGGTTTCCCGGGTGCCGAAACGCCGAAACCCATTCACGCTAAACTGATTCAGGGTTTCATGTATGGGGATTTCGCGACTAGCGAAAATCCACAGCAGAGAGTTTCCTTACCTTTTGAAACTCCAATCCCCGAATTCCCGATATAGGAATTTATGTATGGGATTAACGGTTGTGAGCCTCCCCTGATCCGACAGTCCATAGAGCTCTGATAGATCCTTGGATCTACGGTCCTGGATCCCATCGCTACTTGCGAAGGATGAAGGGGTCGAGGTGTTAACGCCTGCACTCCTCCTCTAAATCCATCGGTCTTGACAGATCTAGGGTAATTCCAAAAGGATTCTGACCATTCGTCGACCAAACGATGAGGTAATCTCTTTCGATAATTGGACTCGCTATCCTTTCTGAGCTTGAATCACGAAATTCAACCTCTCAGAGCTTCAAACTCCCACAACTCTGAGACCTTAGAGAGCTACTCTTTCTTGCATAAGGTTTCTAGACCCGGATCGCATGAACCTTTAGATGGTTCTTGGACAATTGTCCCTAATCTTAGTCGAGTCTTTGGGTAAAGGTTCAATACGGTTCCAAGGTTTATGGGGTAATTCCCAGGGAAGAGTACTCTCGAGGAGCCTTCCTAGAATATTACGAGAGTTAAGCAAACAAGACGATTCTCGGTGGAGCAAGCCCATGCCCCAGACTTAATCATTTGTAAAGAATCCAACTATGGCATGTAAGTATACACATGCATCCGTTATTTCCAATCTAAAACACCAGGCAATCATTCCACACAGAAATCATTATGGGCGTATAAACATGAGCATGTATTCATGATATACAATTCAAAATACAAGGCATAAAATACTTATCAGAAACACCAGGTGTGACGCGACTACTGGGAGGGGTGCTCGTTTCCACCTAACCGTAGGCTCAGTGACTCCAAACGGATTTACCACTAGCCACCCCCGAGCTAAACCATGATGCTTTGAGATTCAGTTTCCTACTTCCAACTCAACGAAAGTCAAGGACGAAGGTTACTCTCCTTCTCTTTATACAGAAAAATAATCCAGGACGAAGGTTACTCTCCTTTTCCTATGTTTAAAACTCCCTGTGTTTCCATAGTTTCTCTAGTTCTCTTCCATGATCCATGTCGTGCACGCTCTCTTCTCTCCCCCTTACCACACTTCCTCTCTTGCCTTTTCTCTATAAGATTGCGTGTAGCGTGAGTTTCCCCGTCCATAGTCAGGTCTGGGAGATTTTACGAATGGGTGGTTCACCTGCATCCCCTCATTAACTCTTGAGGAGCCTCCCCACCTACCAATCTAACGGGAAATCCATTCCAGGGTCAGAGAGTTGCTTTGGTCTTTGAGCAAGTAAAAAAAACCAGTACGGTACTGGCTCGGTGGAAGTTAACGCAACCATTCCAGGTCCCTTCCACCACCTCTCATTAGCCATCGTGGTCTCTTTTAGCACATTCCCTCCCCAGCAGTTGTGCAACACATATTCATAACATAATTTACATTCATCGACCTTTTATACAAAGGTCCATCAAATCAAACATTCACATCTTTGAGTTTGCCATAGTTCTTGACCAATATAGTTATTTTTACTGGGGGAACATGGTGTTACACTTATACAAGAGAATATAATAATCACTACAAGTTCAGAAATTTTAGAACAAGTACATTATTAATATTAAAACCTCTCTTTAACTATTAATCCTTACAAGTGTACAAATATCATAACAACTTCATCATTATAAATATTAAAATCACTCTTAAATTGTTAAAAAAAATTACACAGTGTGCATACACCTATGATTGGATACTACAGCTCAAATAGAAATTTTGGAACACCACCATCGTTTTCAATATTAAAATCTTTATTACAAAGTTAAGAATTTTTACACACTATGGATATCCCCATAGGTGGGACTTCAGAGGCTTCATACTAATACAGACTAATAATTATTATGCTCTATAACTAGTTCATGAAAAACTAGAGAGCAGCAATGACATGACAAAGTAACAGCATCACACTAATACAGACTCATAGTTATTATGCTCTATAACTAGTTCATGAAGAACTAGAGAGCAGCAATGACATGACAAAGTAACAGCTTCATAATAGTTATTATGCTCTATAACTAGTTCATGAAGAACTAGAGAGCAGCAATGACAAAGTAACAGCTTCATACTAATACAGACTAATAGTTATTATGCTCTATAACTAGTTCTTCATAACTAGCTCATGACGAACCAGAGAGCAGCAATGACAAAGTAACAACAAATATCACCTTCTAAAAGTTTTAGTATTGGACTATTACATTCTCAAGTTTCAGCTCATATAGAGCAGAAAACCCATTTCTTTTTCAGTATTGAACTACTACATTCTCCAGTTTCAATTCATATACAGATGGAAACCCACTTTTTGAATAACAAATCACAGACTGCTTGAACCCACGAACATGCACGCTACCTTTGGGGCGATAAGATTTCAATGAACCCAAACCATTCTTTGCTATGCAAGAAAGAAATGTGCATAGCTTCTCAAACTCATTCGAATCGCAATACACATCAAACTCTGCAACAGTGCTGGCCCATACTTTGCATTTGCATTTCTTTGCATCAAAATGACAATTGAATTCAATGGGTCCACACTTATAAGTCTCTTGCGTTTCTTCTTCGACCATGTTTAACCATGGCACCAAAGTTGCACCTTCTATGTGAACTTTAGCACCTCCCCCTATCACTGCGCATATTTCCTTCTTGGAAACTCTTGATTGTACAGGGTTGGAGAACTTCAACTTCTCCACCCATATCCCCAAAGAGTGCAAGCGCCTCCTCATTGACTCAGGCAGTTTCTCACATAGCAAAAGTATTGCCCAGCCGAAGAGCCGACCCGTTTTGGCACAAAGGTAGTCCCTCAGTCTTGGGCTGAACTCCATTAATGCCGAGAAAAAGCTTATCACTGCTGCAACCACCCAATCGGCTTTCTTCGTTATTAGCAGTAAGACCACGCCACCCCCGTTTACGAACTTCAGCATTGTCTGGTCTGAGACTGACAAGTTCACCGGCAGAAGCAAATAATTGTCTAGAAGCCCAATAGCCTTGTTGTTTATTATCAGACAATCCAACACTTCTGGTAAAGTCATGACACCCCCTGTGGCCACTTGGGGTAAAAATGGTTTGTATCCTTTGAGAAACACTGTCTTGGGCGCCACGTCTGCCATCCTCACTAAATAGAACCATATCGTATCCGTGATATAATATGCCATTTGCCCATTGACGAACAACATGCTCCCTTCCTTTCTTTCTAAACGGAATTGATGTCCCAAGTAGGACGATTTCTTCTCAAAGATCTCCTGCGTCTTGTATTCCCTCAGCAGGGTCGGCTGATCTGCTTCAGTAATAACGTGGCATTGCACTGTCTTTAAGACACGACCAGGTAAACATAGCAGTCGGGAATAAGTTGGCGAGAGGCCGAAGGGCAGCAGCAGCCAGCCCATTATGCATTGTATGATCGCCCCAAATGGTGTCAGCTTGACGATCTGCCAAAATCCAAGACACAGTTGAAATGGCAGCAAGATAAGACGCAAAACATGCACGGCTGTTCCCATACTTCCTCCACGAATGAACGAGCTTGGAATGATGCTCTAGCCTTGTACTGAAAACAGTTTTATAAGGAAGAAATTTTAATGTCCACCAGGTTAACAATGGTCTATGGGATAGATCTCCTCATACACTGATTTTTGCACTTTATTTTTTGTTCAGTTCGATAATGAGCTATCTCACTTTCTCCACAGTCTTTTCCTTGAATAAATTATTCCAAGAGTTAGCTATTAAAATATTTACATAACTGTCCCTACTGTTTTTGAAAACTTCACATTCTAAAATAAAATGTTTTTCTATTTCTACTTTTCCGAAATTGTAGAACATAAACACACTTTTTTCCCTTTCTTCAAAACATACATACATAATATACATAATACAATTGCTAATCCTCCTCATATTCTTCATTCTTCTTCTGTTTTAGGAAGGCATTTTCTTTTTTTCAGGCATCTTCAAAATTTTCTTCATATTTTCATCTTCCTTCATCGATCACACAGGACCAGAAGGCCCTCCATGTACTTAAAGATGAAAGCGAATGCATTTTCTTTTCATTTTGAATTTGTTGATACAACTAGCAGCTCGAATAAGATTCAAAGTTCATAACGTACATTTTTTTCCCATTGTCTTCTTTCGATTTGAGCTTTAAAGAATAAGATGAACGACGTGGAAAGTATACATACTGTAAACAGAAAGAAACCAGGGCTACTTTAGATCACCAAAATTGCTCTTAATCATTTGCATGAGAATTACGCTTTGGTGGGAATCGATGCTTTTACAGATTCCTTTATATCTTTAAAAAGAAAATTCGTTTTAGTTTTGGATATATTAAATGTCTATATCCAAAAATTTATATCATAAAAAATTACATTACTAATAATTTCATCTATCTCTGAAAATTTCATATATATGAAATTGTTTTTAAATTTTATATATATATATATATATATATATATAATTGTTTTTAATTTTATTTATCTTAACATTTCATACATATGAAATTGTTTTTAAAATTTATTTATCTA
>JASDQU010882012.1:972-29365 GCA_032191745.1 Picea mariana
GACCAGAGAATACAATAATGTCACAACAAATCCTTTATCATAACAAAATTGCAACAATCCACGCGAATCCTTCGACTGTGAACTCTCTGGCATGAGAGGAAACAAGGATGAAAAAAGAAGAACTGTTTGTCATAAACCAAGAAATCTCAAACACAGAAGCATAACCAGGAAATCAGAATATTTGCTGAAACTTTACAGCCGGGAGCTTATCTCTACCATCGATAGATACAAAAATGGCGAAAACGTCTTCATATACTCAAACTAACAACAAAAACAAAATCGAGACGTAGCATTAAAAGCTTTGCGTCTGCATGGCTTCTGACAATCTGCAGCCGCAATCGATCTTCTGAATGGTCGTGCAACTTATGGCAAACGTGATCGATCTTCTGACAGTTTCATTGGCGAATCGACGTGCCTTTAATTCATTGCCGGACTTTTCCATTATGGAGGAGGCGATGTCTAACCACCACCAACCGCTTCAATAACTGTTTTCTTGGGATTGAGAACGATCTGGACAACTTAGCACTTTGGGATGTGGCAGACTCCTCGCGTTGCCATCTGGAATAACTGAATGGCTTGATGGGTAAGCATGGAGGCCAGCGCGGAGAATGGGGCGCATGATAGGAGTGATGGCGTCGAATTATGAGGGTGTGGAAGAAGTGGCGAGGTGTGAGAAGGGTGATAGAGGACGGTTCATGGCGGAAGACATCAGGCAGAAGGGGGGAAGACGAGAGATAATGAACTCGATTTTTGGTGAGAGGCTGATGTGGAAAGGAGTGGGACACCTGGCAAGCAACGAGTGGATGATGAGAAGGAGGGAGGACCACGCGGACCAAAGAGTGGAGGCGGGTGGGTGACACACGGCAGCAGGAGAAAGGTGGTTCTGGAAGATGACAAGACAGGAGAAGGGCCCACGATGGCTAAACACAGAGCGGCTGAGAAGGATGGGGTTGCGGGAGCGCCGTTGATCCGGGCGCTAAGATCTCGATCGTTGGAAAGCTGCATCCACGATTCCGGACCCCCCCCCCCCTCGTCTTAAAGGTAGAAAGGCAGGGGGGGTCCGGAATTACCTTTATCGCCGTTGATTCGGGCGCGCTGATCTGGACCGTTGGAGAGGTGCGCCCCCGATTCCGGACCCCCCCCCCCCGCTTAAAGGTAGAAAGGCAGGGGGGGTTCGGAATCCAATATGCACCGTTGATCCGGGCGCTCGAATCGCTGCCGCTCGGACTTGCTCGTTACTTACCACGGACGCATAATCACCCAAAACTTAGGACAAGTGGGTTTTTAACCCATTCTTTTGCACTCTAACCCCCTTACAAGAAATATCGCTAACACTATGAATGTAATAAATTGGACAAATAAGAAACAAAACTGTCATAGCATTTTGCTAATTCCTATTCTAGAGGAAATCTATAGGCTTTTGGACACATTTGATACTATGGCTATATCACATGTATACATGGATAGAAACAAGATAGCGGACTCATTGTTCAAAGAAGGATTGCAGCTCCTAGAAGGGCATTGGCACATCACAGAAAAAAAAGGGGAAGACACAAATGCTTACTATCACATGCCTTTTATAGAAGAACAAGAGCTACTACATTTTTGAAGTTTTGAACCAAAGTTACAAATCAGACTGTCTTACAAGCAATCTACACTAGACTAACCAACTCAGTCACTTTTTACTTAACTTTTTCAGCAACAGATAAAGGCATCATTGAAGGCTTAAAAAATTGCTCTTATTTCTGATAAATAGACAGACATAAACCACAACCGTGGTGATCTCCTCTTGTATATAAAGGACTCTTATGATCAGGAAACAGTACACCCAGTCATGGGTGAGATTTTGTTATTTTTTTCCTTGATATAGACATGAAGAGAAGGCACCCAAATGCTCACTTATCTTCAGCTATAGCACACACTTTCATAGTGTGTAGTGCTCTAGAAGCACCTACAAAATGTAATTTTGTCCCTCCCAAGGAATACAAATTACGCTTTTTTCTTTGGAAAAAAAAACAAATCTTATGTTATATTAAATGAAATCAATTTTTTAAAAATAAATATAATAAAATTTCAAAATGAAAAATAATCAATTCAAATGAAGGTTAAATTTTAAGCATAAAATTTTATTTTTCACTACCTCCATCATGCATCTATCATTAATGATATTATTTTAATAGTTATTATATTACGAGTTGATACTAGTGTACTTGTGCAAAGTATGTATGCACAATTGGCACATACATAACTTGTGCAAATATTAATGATAACAATCACCTTTCATGCATAGTTCATTGTCATCTAAACATGTAAGATAGTAATATTTTAAACACAACATCTAGCAAAATATAATATGAATTGAACATTACACTAAGCTCACCATAAATTAATCAAGCAAGTGTTTAAGACACAGTGAATTAAGTATGGAATTGAGTTATTTTAACTACACCAAACCATCGATCCTCTTTAACCTACTTCTATCTTCACATCCTATCATTTTCTCTGTTGGAATATGCTAGTGTGAACTATATTGATTTAATCCTAGATATAACTCGTAAGTGAAGTATCAACTATATTGACCAAACATCCCCAGCAAAGAATCGATAATTGTCACCACACATTTAAGAGAGCATGGCTTAGCACAATTCTCCCATCACTTTGGGTTTTGGATAATAAACGGTAGGTAAGGCCTCCATCCTTCTTGATATGATCGGGCCAACACCCTATTATGACTACACTGAACTAAATGATAATCAGATAAGCGTGATACTAAAATGACACAAATGTCGTGAACATCAAAAGATGAATGATATGCTATGAAGCATTTATTTGTTATTTAAACATTAGTTAAATACATTGCTATGATATGTAGACAAGCACAAATTTTATAAAAGCGTAGTTACCCAAACTAGTCGTTCAATAACATAGGTCTAATAACCACAACAATAGTTCATTATGGTCATAATAGGTTGTTGATCTAGTCCTATGAAGAAGAATGGAGGTCTTACCCATTGTTTATTATCCAAAACTCGAAGTGATGGGAGGATTGTGTTAAGCCACTCTCCCTTAGATATGTGACATCAACTATCAATTCCTTGTTGGGGATGCTTGGTTGATATAGTTGACATTTCACTTACAAGTTCTATTTAGGAATAGGTCAATATAATTGACGCTCTAGCATATTCCACCAAAGAAAATTATAAGATGTGAAATATGGAAGTAGGTTAGAGAGGATGGATGATTTGGTGTAGTTAAGAATGCTACTGAAAATTAAACATGCCAACTTTCCATACTTAATTCATTATTTCTTCAATGTTTTCTTAATTCATTTATAATGATCTTGGTGTAATGTTCAACTCATATTAGATTATTGTGATTTAGTAAGTTGTGTTTAAAGTATTATTATCTTGCATGCTTAGATGACAACAAAGTATGCATTAAAGGTGGCGATTGTTATCGTTAGTACACGCACAAACTATGTAGGTGTCAACGATGCATACATATCTTGCGCAAGTACATTAGTATCAACTCGTAATATAATAACTATTAAAATAATATTATTAATGATGGATGCCTGATGCTAGTTTATTTACCACGTGCATGGTATTTATTGATTGATTTCAACATATAACTTAAACTGGTATTCACATACTACAATCTTTCATTTAAATTTGTATGTTGGAAGTTAATCACACAACAATGATTATTAATAACATAAACAATAAACTATACATAATTTTGTAGGTCCAGATGTGCATATGATACAGTTCCATTTCTCTAATAGAGTTCAACAGAGAATAAGTAAATAAATACAAAATATGTTATAATGCAATTTAACTATCGAAGTCAAAATGTGACGTTACATACATCCATCATTTGGGAAACTTTGTTTCAAAGTTATGGCAAAAAACGTGTGAGATAATCTTGACGCATGGTCTTTGTGTCCTTGTAGGTAACAAATCTTGGGTTATACTTGTCCCACTATACTTTAATCCGGTCCACCAAGTGATACTTGAGCTCTTGAACCCTACGATCCAATATGTGTAACGATTCGACCAAGATGGTTTCCTCATCTAAAATCTGCAATTTCTTCTAGTTAAGTTTATGAGATTCATCAACTACATAATGTCGTAATACACATACATTAAAAAATAGCATGAGTTTTATGCAAGTGAGACGACAATACAAGACAATACAAAATTGGTTCAATTCATTTCCAAATTATAAACAATCCTATAAATCAAGGTGACAACTTTGCTCCCTTTCCAAATTGAATGGTATTCTTTTTTTCCCACGGAAAAAAGTTGTAATTTTATTAAGAGAGTATAAAATTACATTCGCAGATATATATTTGCTAAAGAGATATAGCCAAAATATATATTGTCTTTACATTTTCACTTCCATTTCTGAAAGTTCCTTCTTATACAAAAAAGTACACAAAATATCAGTCTTGATTTGTGACCCATTTACAGTCGAGTCATATACATAAGTACAAAAAAATAATAGCATGTTTTTTACAATATTTCCATATTTGAAGGCCATAATAGAATTCTGGTAATGTATGCAAATCTTTATATTTGTCCATCCTAGAATGATTTGTGATAGTCAAAACTGCCTTCCGCTGTATGTTCTGTGATATGCCAATTTCCATATTCTAGCTGCATGGCTTCTTTGGAAAGCCTGTCTACTGATATGTTCCTTTCCCTGTAGATATGAGAGAGAGAAATAGTGTCAAATGTAGAGGTTAACCGCAACACTTCTACTAGATATGGTCTAAGTCTAGCAATATGACATAATTGTTCATGATTCGCCCAATTGATGATGAGTAGCGAGTCCCCAAAGACTTGTAATGTAGTACAACCTTTTTCTGCTGCAAATAGAAGTAGTAATTTTAAGGCCAAAATTTCAGAGTAGTTGTTGGTATCGGTCCCTAGAGTAGCCTTGAGATAATAGTAACGTTGTTCAGAAAGATATAAACAACCTCCCCCCCCCACAGTGTAACTGGTCACCCAAGGCTGCTCCATCGAAGTAAGCCTAGGGCTTTCCTTTGTCGATCTGTTCCTCCTGAGGGTTTCGGTCTGTGCCTCATCCCTGTCTATCTCCCAGATTGAGATAGTCGAGGATACTTAAGCAAGTTGCGACCACCTGAAGTGGTGACTGTGGTTCATTCCAGAAAAGTGTGGCATTTCTAGCAATCCAAATCCCCCAGGAAACGATGATGGGGAAGGATTTTAAGTTTTTTGGTGTCCTCGGCAATAGCCAGTCTTTCAAGGCTTCTTCAAAGCATACTCCTCACCAATGACCAATGACAGAGTTTAATTTAGAGGATTCCGCCCAGATCGATATGGTGAAAGGGCAACGCATGAATAAGTGATCGACCGATTCCTTCTGTGGTCTACAGAGTGAATACTAGCTCGGGCCGTGGAATTGTCTCCTCTGTAGTATGTCCCACATAGGTACTTTGTTTTCTAGGATTGACTAGACCATAATTTTACCTTTAGCTGGGCACTTTTGTTTCCAAAGTTGCCTCCACCACCACTTCGCTTCTTGTTGAAGTGGTTCGATGCTTAGTTGTGCATATCCAGCTTTGGGAGTGTAGTTGCCACCCAGGTCTCCTTCCCACATAAGCTCATCCTCTATCTCCCTCAAACATATATTTTCTCTCCTAAGGGCTCTGAGGTAGAGGTCCCAGATTAGTGCTTCAAGCTCATTTAAGCCCAAATATCTACCAATTTTCCAGCCTTGTTGCCATAGAGTTGTGTTGAGGGGGTCAACGACTTGGGCCAGATAGTAATATCCCCCCCGGTCTAAGGTTGTGCAAATTTCAGCTGGTAGAATGTGCTCCCTCAAGCATCCTACCCAAGGATCTCGTCCAATTCTGAGCAAGTTTCCAGTCCCTACCAACCAGGCTAGGCGGCTTCCAATGACATCAAAGGCTCATTGTACTAACTTCCACATCACAGAGATTCCCGTTGTTCTTGGGTTGGGGCTCCTGATCCATTCTATTACGGAGAGTGGGCCCACATACTTTAGGAGTATCACTTTGGTCCAAAGGCTTTTTGTAGTGATTAGTCTCCAAACTGATTTTTCCGCAAGGGCTTTTGAGAACAAAAAAATATTCTTTAACCCCCATCCTCCCAAGGCCTTTGGTTTGGCAATTCTTTCCCAACGGACCCAGGGCATCACCCTGTTTTCCGATTTCCCCCTCCACAGATAGGAGAATGACATATTTCTCTCTTTTTTTAAAATTCCTTTTGGGATCCAAGAGAGGGACATTCACTATACATGGATTGCTTCTAGAACCGACTTGACTAGAACTAACCTCCTTTCCCTTGATAACCATTTATTGCTCCAAACTTTCAGTCTTTTTTCCATCTTTGCCAATAGCCACATCCAGTCTGTTTTCCGATAATCATTTGGTTAAGTGAAAACCAAGGTATTTGAGGCCCTCATCCAACTTCAGTGTTTGGAAAGGTAAGAGGTCCAAATAATGTTGAATGGAATCATCCTCAGTCCGGGAGAAGAGAATACTGGACTTTTGTGCATTAATCCTCATATCGGTTGCATTCTAAAGAGGCTAAGATCCTCTGAGAGAATGTCAGCATCTCGCTTCGAACCATCACAAAAGATTAGTATATCGTCTACAAAAAGTAGGTGGGTGATTGTCAATCCATTTGAGATTTTTATGCCTGAGAATCTACCACCCAAATTTTCCCCTGCTAGATAGCAGCTAAGGCCTTCAACTACTAGAAGGAAGAGTAAGGGAGAAAGAGGGCAACCCTGTCGTATACCCCTTTCTGGTTGGAAGAAGGTTGTGGCAGAGCCATTGAGGAGTATGGAGAAAGAAACCAAGCTCAGACATGCCATTACCCAGTTGGTAAATTCCAGCCCAAAACCCAGGTGTATCAGAAACATTCTGAGGTAAGGCCAATTTACCTGGTCGAAGGCTTTGGATAAATCTATTTTTACCATATCTGCTTTAAGCTTCTTTTGTTTAATGTTGTGTAGTCCTTCTTGAGCTACCCCAATGGCTTCGTGAATCTGTCTGCCTTTGAGGAAACCAAACTGTCCACAAGAGATGTGTTTGGAGAGGATTACCTTCAACCTTCTACTGATTACCTTTGAAATAGTCTTGTATAGGCAGTTGCATAAGGAGATAGGCCAAAAGTCTTCATAAGAGGAGGGGTTGTTAGTATTTGGGATGAGCGCTATGAAGGTTTCATTAACTGGATTGTGGACATGGCCTCTCACTCTAGATTCCTCGACCACCCTCAATAAGTCAGATCCAAGAATATCAAAGTAGCCCAGGTATAATTCAATGGGCCATCCGTCTGAGCCAGGGCTCTTCCCTTTTTGAAAAGAGTGTAATACTTCTGTCAATTCTTTTTTTTGTAACAGGGGACGTTAAGGACTCAACTTCTTCCTCTTCAACAAAGCGGGGGAATAACCGAGCTACCTTAATAATTTCAGCGATGGACGTCTCCTCCTGTGCTTTATAAAGTTTTTAAAAATGATCAGTACCCAGTTCAGCCAGTTCATTAAAAGTTTTGACTTCTTCCCCCCTTTGATCCCTTAGACTCCAAATGGTGTTGGACATCTTCCGCCCTTTGGAAAAATCTTGAAAAAATTTGCTGTTTTCATCCCCACTGGCAAGCCAAAGTGCCTGGCTCTTTAACCTCCATTGTGCTTCTCTTTCTCCCAGTATGGCCCTACGCCTTTTCTCCAATCCAAATAATTGTTCTTTTGTTTCCTGACTATTGAAACCCTGTCTTGCCCCATATTGAAGCGCTTCCAGCTTTGATTCAATGTCACTCAGTTCTCGAGCTTCTTTGATTTTTTTCTCTCTGGCCCAACCTTTTGTTGCTTGTTTGAGTCGTTTGAGGTTCTCAACGAATAGTATCGCCGCAGGGACCTGGGTTTGTTATGGAATAGTTATCCAGAAATCCGTTACTAATTCCATATAGGTTGGGTCCGAGAGCCATCCCTCGAAGAATTTGAAGGGGATCAACACCCTTCTGTTTTTTGCCCGGAATTCGATCAGAATCGGGTGATGATTTGATTCTCCCCAAAAGAAACCCACTGTCTGACCAGATCAGATGATTCTAGGAGATCTTTGGTCAATAGAAATCTGTCGAGTCGTTTGGCCACCCGGTTCGGGCCAACCCGCTTGTTGTACCAGGTGGGAATAAGTTTTTGGGGTTCCACATCCGCCAATCCTGCTTGGTCCAGGTAATTTAGAAAGAAATTGTTTAAAGGATCTTGTCCAGCTTGAGGTCCCCACACCTCCGTGGATTCGAGAGAGAAATTAAGATCCCCACCAAGTACAAAATCCTTTTTCTTAAACCAATCACACTCAACAAGAGAGTTCCAGTAGTTCTATCGGTCCTGGTGAGGTCCATAAATATTTATAATAGTTAGTTTGCGGCCTAGGTCGATAGAGAAGAGAGTTAATCCAATCCCCGAGACAAAACCCCAAACACTTTCCAATTTGTAGTTCCTTGTTCACCACCTTGTAGCCAAACCCCCCGAGCGACCTCTGGCATCCACTGCTGCGAACATCCAACCCAGGAGTAAGGTTTCTAGGGCCTTTACCACTCAAGCGCTATCCCCTAAAGTTTCTTGTAGAAGAATGATCTCTGGTGAGCTTTGTTCAACCAACCTTCGAAGAGACGATTTTTTTGATGGGTTCGCCAACCCCCGACAGTTGAAAGAGAGGATCCTCATGGGGTGACTCCTTCCTGGGATGGCTTTGCTCTAAGCGCCCATTCAATAGTAGATTGTCTGCCTGAAGCCAGGTCAATTCTGGCCCGATCTTGTGCTAGATAAAGGTGTGATTTTCGTCCCTTTTCCCACAGAGCTAGAACAGGGTAGTGGCCCCAGGCCTCGGCCCTCCGACATCTGAATGTTTTTTGAGGGGTCTCCCTTAACCAATGATCTACTCCTAAGGTGATAGCGTACTCTATTGTATTCTGAGGAGGAGTCAGTTGAGGCAGAGGGAGTGGCTTGGGCAGAGGAAAGTGTGGGGGGGAGGGTTATTACTGAGGTAATTGGAGAGTGAGGGCCCGAAGGTGGTTCAAGAGACGAACCTATTCCTATGGGAGAGGTGGACTGGTAGGCAGGTAACTGATTCACAGTCGACTTGGGATCCTCCTCCCTCCTTGGGTTAAAAGATGATGTAATCAATGAAGGAGCAAAGATCGTCAAAAAGGAGGAGAGGGGGCAAAGGAGGGAGGGCAAATTGACTAGAGGATGACACTTCCCACCCGATGTAAGAGAAGGAGCCACAAAAAGTACATACAGATCTGGAATAGACAAAAAGGAAGAGGAAGTAACATTTGAAACAATACAAGTTGATATACCTGAGATTTCCTGTTCGTTACGGAGGAGGTTCTCCAATGAAGGTGAGGCTATCTGGCTTGCTGCATCGTGTATCACCGATCCATCGCCCTACTACCGTCGATGACCCGTGCTCGTTCCTTTTGTGCCCAGGACCCTAGATAGAGGCAACTCCTTGCCCAAGTGAATATCCGAGACCACTTGCTGATCCAATTTCTTTCTCGGAGGGGAAGATGAGGAGCTATTTCATTTGGCTTTCCGATCATTTCCTTTGAAGGGTAGAGAGCAAGTTGCCATATACATGGCATCTATGACATCTGAAGGGTATTCCTTCATAGTCAAAAGTTTGTACGAAAGACCCTGCTGCCGAGTCGATAGTAATCTCTTGAGGTAAACCTTTCCTCAGATTTAACATGACTAAGATGCGTGCCACAGTCATGTATCCTGAATCTTCAAAAGACATATAAGCTTCTAGGAATCTACCCAACAGATTGCTGATGGTTGYGAAACGATGAGTGTTCCAGTATTGCATCGGAAGCCTCGGGAGCCTGAACCAGAAGGGATCCTCATCGATCCATTCTCTCTTGGCATCAAAGGTTGGTGTCCAATGTTTGAAAAGTGTGGGAGTGTTTTCTACGMCCCATACTTTCTTTAGGACCCATTCCACATCCTCCGAGGAGGAGAAAACAAAAACGAACCATCCTCTGGTAAGTAGCCAGATAAGTGGCATCTTGGAAATTTCTGGTAACCAGGTTTTGGTTACCCAACCCTTGAGAAAAACCATTCCCAATTTCTTGCCTTTGACTCTACCCACCATTGCCCACTCTGAGAGATTCAATACCCTATGCATTTCAACGTCCTCTTCGAAGACCAGTCGCTCTGTGGCTGCCCTATCGCAGGCGCACCGAATGACTCTTGTGTGGCGACCTTCTGGGTGTAATGGCTCCTTGTGCGTTTGCTCCCTCCTTTGTGGGTTCCTGGCAGGCATCAAACCCTTCTTCTCAGGTAAAGTAATAGGAGGAGAGGCAGTATCGACCCCACCTGTGGAGACCCCCGAACCCTGACCACTACCCAACTCAAAATCCACCAGAAAGTCCGATGGCGAGTAAATTGGTGGAGAGTTGAACCCTTCATTGATTTATTTTGATCGCTCTGTCTCTTCTACCCCAATCAAGTCCGAAAAGGGTAAGCTAAGTCCTTTTGAGAGCTCTCCTGAACCAAACCCCAAACCCTCGTCAAATACTCCATTTGTCACTATGTAGTATATGTGTTCCCCACCCCATACCTCGGAGTAATTCAGGTCGCCCTTGAATGGCAGATGTTTCGCCGATGGGGAAGCCGACCCTGTTAAGTCCACCACCATAACCCTCGAACCCCCAACCTCCGTAAAACGAGGTAATACCTGGTCGCTGTCCAGTTGCTTTGGGATACCGACCCCTGTCAGATGCCCTGACCCACTTGTTTGCGACCATTTTTCCGAGATCTCGTCACCATCCACGAACGCCAGACCAAGTAGAGTGCTCCCCTCTTCTCCGGTAGTAATGGGGTATCCCCTTTCCGTTAGCAAAGCCATGGCCGTAGGTCCAGCCACAATGTTTAGTCCTTGATAGATCTCTATCACCGGAAACTGTGATCACCCAACCTGACCAGGTATCCTAACCCGCTGTGAGACCTGTACAAACCTCGACTGCCATGGAATCTTTGCAGTCGGGGCTAGAACCCATGTTAACCATTGTTGCTACCCTATCATTTGGTATTTGAATTGATAAATATAAAGTGGAAAAATGGAATAGTATCCATTTAATGGTATTCTTATTAAGCTTAATATGAATAAAACCCCAATCTTCTACTTTATAACTTCGATTGATTCTATGTGCATCGACCTAACTCTTTTGTTTATCATGTGCTTCATTTAACCACCACCTAATTTGAATCACTTGTTCCTCCATCTCTTGAATCGATTCTAACCTCACTATCACTTCGTCCTCTAACTTGTTCCAATTCAATAGTGTCCTACATGGCCTTTCATACATAGTTTGATAGGGAGACATCTTGATTAAGTTGTGGAAGTTGTTCTTGTAAGCAAACTCCACTAAAGGTAAGTACTTTTTCTAATGGGTTTGGTTATCTATAACATACATTTTAAGCACATCTTCCATTACTTGATTTAATCTTTTTGTTTGCCCATTTGTTTTAGAATGATATGTTGTGGTCAAGTTCAACCGAGTCCTCAATGCCAATTGCAAACTTGTCCAAAACTTGGACATAAATCGAGAGTCTCTATCCGAGATGATTTTCTTGGGAAACCCATGAAGATGAATAACCTCACTTATAAATACTCATGCCACATCAACGATGTCATATGTTTCCATGATTTGCATGAAATGAACACTTTTGGTCAATTTATTAACTACAACCAAAATGACATTACACCTTTGCGATGTGAGAGACAATCCTACAAAAAAATTCCTAAAATGACTTCCCATTTAGACATAGGAACATCATGCAATTATGAGTCTTATGGGGTGGTGACAATCGGCCTTTACCTACTGGCACTCAAGGAATTTAGTCAAATATTGGACTACATCATGTTTAATGTTTGCCTAGAAGAAAATTTTCTTCATGTTTGCAAATGTCTTCTTCACACTAGGATGCGCACAGTAAAGTGCTCTATGGATTCCTCGAGAATAGTACTTAGAATATCTATTTCCTTGAGGATGTACATCCTCCCTTGAAATTGCAGTAATCCATCTGCTTCAAGGACATACACTTGCTCTCTCAAATTGACCTTTAAGGGCACCAAGGAGAAGATCCACATTGTCCTGCTCAGAGCATTGGCCACTACATTCTCCTTTCCCTTGATGTAAGAAATTCCAAAATTGTACTCACTCATAAATTCATTCCATCACCTTTGCTTGGTATTTAGATCCCTTTGTGTGAATATATGCTTCAAGCTTTCGTAATAAGTTTTGAGCAAAAAACTTCGTCTGGCAAGATAATGCCTCCATGGCTTTAGAGCTCGCATCACTGCTACCAACTCTAAATTATGCTTGGCATAAAACTCCTCATGATGCTTCAACTTCCAAGATGCATACACTATCACTCCTTAATCTTGCATTAATATAGCACCCAACCTTTTTTTTCAAGACATCCATGCAAAGTGTGAAATCTTTACCCATATCAGGCACTTATTAGTAATCTCCTAAGCTCGACAAATGCAACATTGCATTCTTCAATCCACTCATACTCGGTTCCCTTATGTTGCAAGGTAGTGACAAGTTTTGCAATCTTTGAGAACCATTTACAGATCTTTGATAATATCCAATTAGCCTCATGAAGCTTCGTACCTCATGAACATTTTTCAGCTATGGCCAATCTATTATGGCTTTCACCTTTTAAAGGTTCATTGAAATTCCTTCCCCTAAAATAATATGATCAATATAGTTAATTTATTTTTGAAATAAAAAACTTTTAGACAACTTGCCATACAATTTGTGTTCTCTTAAGCATGGCAACACTAACTGCAAGTGCTCATCATGTTTCCTTTCATTTTTGGAATAGATGAGAATATAATCTAAAAAGACTTGTATAAATTAGTTCAAGTATTTTCAAAAGACACTATTCATGAGGCTTATGAATACAATGGGTGCATTGGTCAAATTGAATGGCACCACTATGAACTTATAGTGCCCAAACTGAGTTTGGAAGACAATCTTAGGAATATTACCTTTCTTAATCCGTAATTAGAGATAACCATATCACATATCAATTTTTGGGAAAATCACCCCTTTCATCTGATAAAAAATATCGTCTATTCGAGGTATTGGGTACCTATTCTTCATTATGGATTTCTTCAATTCTCTGTAATCTACGCACAATCACCAGGAACCATCGATATTCTTGAAAAACATTATTGGTGCACCCCATGGTGAAACACTAGGTCTAATAAACCCTAAGTCCAACACTTCCTTCAATTGTATCTATAATTCACAAAGTTATGGAGCCATCATCTTGCAAGGTGTCTTGGAAATTGGATCCATGTCAAGTTTTAGCTCGATGATGAAATCAAGTTCTCTTTCAAGAGGTATCCCTAGAAATTCTTTGGGAAAATCATACTTGAATTTTGATCAAATCGGGGATTGATCTAAAGAGGGTCCATTTTCTTCACTTATCGCCTATGCCATGTACCATTGACATCCTTGCCTTATGCAAAGTTCTAATTTCAATGTTGATATGAAACATAGAGACACCTTCCTCTTAATACCATGGATCTCAATTGACTTCCCCCCCATCATCTAAACAAAACATTATTTTATTGAAACAATCTAAGATAGCTTGATGAACTTCTAGCTAATGAATACCAATAATTATATCATAAGTTCTCAGGGCAATGGCATACACTTTTAACCTAGTAGTACACACCCCTAGGTCTACAAAACACTTATCAAGACTAAGTCCTACTACTTGATTTACCGATAAGCCATCTTGACCAATTTAAAATAGTCATGCTCATAGGTTGTCAACCCAGTTTTTTCTAATGCATATGATGAAATAAAACTATATGATGCAATGAGATCAAACAATATTTTAATTTTAATATTGTTTATTTTACCTGATGACTCCATAATGGATTACTGTTCAGCCTGGTGATTATTGACCGTTACATAGATTTGGTGCTTACTTCTTAACTTCCCCATTGGGAGCTTCCCTTCTTTGTGCATGGTGTCATCTTGTGACTCTGGGTATCCATGTTGTTAATGAGGTCCTTTGCATCCCAAACAAACAATGTGGGGGATGAACTATGTATGCTATTCTGTGGAGACTTCTAAGATGAGTTCCTTCCTTTGGAACCACTGCCTCTCATAATAGTTTCTCATGAATTCCTTGGACTCACATGAATCCTTGATGATGTCTGAGATTCTACACTCACCGCCATTGAAACATTTTTTGTAACAACTCTAGGTGCAACACTATTGCCATAAGGAGGTGGCCTAGAATTTCCTTCTCTGGAGAAGGTCCAAGGGGCCTTCCCCACAAATCCATATTGTCGTGGAATGGCATTATCCTATGCCCCATCTCTTATCTCTTTTGGTGTTAATAACCTGAATAGATCTACAAATATAATCACCACAAATACTGAATACACAATAGATCCACAGAGCAATATAGAAGAACAATATGCAAAATCTCTTTTATTACTATCAAACCCTTGAGGTAGGGCAACACCATACAATGGATCCTATTATGGAAGGGATCCTTTCCTATTCACTTTCCTCTTCGAGGGGGCTTCCTCCTAATGAGCTTCAACTCCAAACACAATATTTCTCTTCATATCCCATTACATTGCTACCATCATGTAAGAACATTCTAGACGAGAAATTTTATAGAAGTAGAACCTTCTAAGAAGTCCTCTTACATTTATTATATCTAACTACCCATTTATTATATCTAACCACCATAATGGGCCTTATTTAATAATATAGAGGACCTAGTCCACCTTACATTGAATGGCCTCTACTATTACCACTATGGGCCCTCTGGGATCCCACTACTACCTCTCTAGCTACCTAACATTCCATCCCCCTTATGAAAGCGTTGTCCTCAACGCTTGTTGTACAATCATATACTAGGGTCCCATGGATAATTATGGACCATAATGTTGAAGAAGACTAGAGAACTAAGGTCCCATGTAGAAAAGAAAGCCACCATGCTGAAGTAGTCCAAACGCCATTGTAAGCCCAGGTCCCATGTCCATGTGCTCATGTGAACTCCCCGTGGAATATTTTAGAACCCAATAACCAACTCAAAATTATGCTCCAAAGACTGACATCTGTCATGTGGATCCAAATAAGAAGATCCATCCACATAGTGGAAAAGGGTCGTAGCAGAATTTGGAAGGAATAATACCACTGTAGAATATGCATGATGGAAACTGGTAATAACATTTGGCCCCCGAATTGTCACATTGATGCTCTCTACAAAAGGTGGATTAGATTCATCAAATAAAATATGAAAGTGGTTGTCATCCAAAAAATGACAACTATCCATATACCAATCACCGCAATCGGCTTCTAAATCATACCAATCATATATTTGTTGATTATATTCATCCCTGATGTCCGCCATAAGAAATCTCTCCTGCATGTTATCCAATAAATCTTGAATACTACAAAAGCTATCATTGAGGTCGTTTGTGAGGCCATCTACATAGTCATCAAATTTGACATCTAATATGTCATACAATTGAGATTTGAATGCTTGAGTAATTTGTAGAATTTATTTGAGGGTTTGAGAGGAAATAGCCATCTGAGCACTCTATGAATTCTTCGGTCCCACATCTGTCATGAAAAAACCCAAAAAATAGAACAATAAGTTACGATAGAAAATCGTGGCTTTTTCTGGAAAACCCTGAAAAACTATTGAATTTAAAATGCTCATAACTTCACTTCCCGAACTCTGTTTCGGCTGATTTGTTTTTGAAATTGGGTGAAATTGTGAGAGGAACTCAGATCTGTAATTTGTTTGGGCAAATTCGGCCTCTAACTGCTACATAAATAAAAAAATCACGCCGCAGTTCGCGGAAAAAACCCTGAAAAATTACAGATTTTAAAACTTCAATATCTTGACTTCTTGGACTTCGTTTCAGACCTTTTTTTTTTCAACTTGGGTGTTTTTTTGAGAGGAACTCAGATCTACAACATGTTTCTGCAAATTTTGCACAAAAATATACCGGAAATTTCTGGAATGTTGCGGCCCTATTTTTTCTTCTCCGAAAAAAAATCTGCAAAAATAAAAAATATTTGCCTACAATGTCTGCCAAGGAAAGTGCTCTGATACCACTTGTTAAGATCCTAATACTTGCATACAGAAATACCACAAAGATTCAGAGAACAATATAGAAAACCACAACTTTATTAGAGAAACCCTTGAGGTAGGGCGACACCATACAATGGATCCTATGATGGAAGGGATCCTCTCCTGTTCACTTGCCTCTTCGAGGGGGCTTCCTTCTAATGAGATTCAGATCCAAACAAAATATTTCTCTTCATATCCGATTACATTGCTTGAACCCCTTTATATAGTGTTACCATCACCTAAGAACATTCTAGAGGAGGACTTTTCTGGAAGTAGAACCTTCTAAGAAATTCTCTTACATTTATTATATCTAACTACCCATTTATTATATCTAATTACCATAGTGGGCTTTATTTAATAATATATTGGACCTAGTCCACGTTACATTGAATGGCCTCCACTATTATCACTATGGGCCCTCTGGCCCCCCACTACTACCTCTCTAGATACCTAACATTTGGTATCTAAAAGTTCTTTCACATATTGGTCATTTTCAACCATTTCGACAACCGAAGAAAATTTCCACATTAACATAAGGGCCATGATCTTATGATTCAACCCATACACAAAATGATTTGTGTGACACTAATCAATGTCCATGTATGAAACTTATTTTACCATTTCCATGAATCTTATGTCATATTCCTCCATTGTTCAACCTTCTTGAACCAATGCAAGAAAAACTCCTACTTGTTTCTCTTCATAGAATGCATGCAGGTACTTTCTTTGAAACCTCTCTTCAAATAATTTCCACAAGACAATGTCTGGAGTGAGATGCAACTATCTTTCAAGGTTTCCCCACCAATTCAAGGCACTATGTCGTCATCAAAATATGAATATTTTGTCCTTTGAGGTGGAGGCATACTCTCTTAGTGCAAAGCACTTCGTCATTCCCTCCAACCATGCCTTGGCATGTTTCCCTGCATGGCCCCTAAAAAAATTTGGAAGCTTGATTTTTTTAAGTTCTTTATGATGCCATAAGGAGGAGGTGCTCACTTTGATTTCTTCGACCCTTCTAGCTTACCTTCCCTCGATGATGGGGGCTCCACTTCCACATCCATTGTTGAGCATCCTTTTAGTGTCTCATTTATTACCTCCAAAGAGCGCAAGATAAAATCTAGCGCATGCGATGATGGCGGTGATCCTTGAAGAATCATTCCCCAACCCCAATTTCCATGTGTCCTAACCATATTGATTCTCCAATTCTGCATCACAACCCAAGGTTCATCAATAATAGTTTAAGTTGCATCACTAATTTCTATCTATATGTGTGCACACACACATGTATGCGTAGGTGTAAGTTTTGTTTACATTAACTCATAATGAACATATCACCTAAGACACAGTCGCTATAGGTCAAGGGGGTCAAATAAACAACAACATCTTGATCCTTCCACTTCAACATTGCATTTCCACCTTTACTTCGCTAGCTACGCTTAGTACTGTGTTTGGATTCTCTGGTGCTTGCACCCACCATCTACGATGTAGCTTTGTCTTGGCTTGGTTTTCTCCATGGGGTTTATCTTGGCCTTGATTTAGCAATGGTAAGAGCTAGGTCATGATCTCATGTGATTCATGGCCATATCCTAAAAGTTTTATCAAATATTGTATACATACACTTAGTATATTATACTATTTATTGTACTTCAATCCTCTCATTTTTAAAATCCAATCCACGTATATTAATAAGAACTTGTGCTGCCTGAAAATTATTTATTTATTATTATTGCCATTGTTTATACACACACACACATATGATTTTTCCATGGAAAAAATCTAGTAATTTATTTATAAAAATAAAATTACAGTGGTAGATGTTGAGAGAGTATTCAAAACCTGTCTTTACAAATTTGTAGATTTAGTCAGAAGACTATCACTTGTAGTTCCAAAATTTTCTTTCAAATAAACCTAGACTAGGATCTATGCTAGGGAAACATCATATACAAATCTTGTCAAATTTCTAGTAAAGTATAGTCATATTTATACACTAAGAGATTGCAACCAATCCACTGAGAGAGTTTAGCCAATCCTCCTGGGGGAGTTCATTCTATCTTTCTTTGAAGAGACACTAATCACATAGCTCATTATCTAGCAAAGGAAACTTAGAACCAAGGAGCATGAACATATTCAAAAGAGTGTACATGGGTGCTATAAGTGATCTCTCAAATCCCATTTTTCAGTGCCACTCCATCCTTAGATAACTTATTTGCTTCATTGTTCCTATTCCTATAAATGTGCATGAAAGCGATGTGAGAGAAAGTTGCTTTCAATAATAGAATGTCATGAAAAATAGGTTGTAGAGTGAAATTGCACAAACTTTTCTCTCCTTTCATTCATTGAATCATAAGCATACACTCTCCATAAAATTGAATTTGAGAAATGCAATGTTCTTGATCTAGTGTTAAGATTAATTTCAGAACCATGAGTTCCTAGAAGTTATTTTTTTTGTTACCCAATCTAGCCTTAAAAGAGATGTTGTGAGTGGGGGATAGATGTAGAATTCCCGCCCCCCTCACCTTTGGGGGGAGATCCTTAGGAGGATTCATAAAAAAATCCCAAGGCAAGTCTTTGTTTATGACTTATTTAGGGGAGTGTTTTGAGATACATCCTTCCTTAAATTGGGGAAATGCAAATCTAAGGATGTCCAAACTTTGAATAGCACATTTCAAGGACATGGTGTCCTTATTCTCAAAGAGATTAGAATTTTAACCCAACCAAATTCCCCACGCTAAGGTAAGAGGGAGATATTTATACCTCTTTGTGGATTTTTTCATACACCAATTCCCGAGGGCTTCTTTAATGGAGTTCCCCTTCCAAGCATTATATAAACCAATCAAACAATTTGCTTCTTGTGATATTTCAAGAGTATAGGCACATGTTGATAAAATATAAACAATAATAACAATATGGCGGAAAAGGCATATTAGCCAACACACAATTATTCACTCCAATGTTACATATTTATAGTACAATGGGTGATGCCACCTCATAGAGAGATTTGCTCTAGATCCTAAAATCATGCATGATGACTAGGCTAGGCAATCTTAACTAAATCATTAGTCATCACTTGAGGATATATTACTAATATCCTAAATGAATAATACAAACATAGTTGACAATTTAGACTTAGTGATTGGTAAAGGTAAGCCATAGGCTAACAATCCCCCCCTCAATCACAAGTCCGATCAATAATACCAGCAATAAAGCATAAACTGGTATCAATTCCAAGTCTTCATACTGAAACTCTTGTGCTGAGCCTCAATGAAGAACTGCCTGAAAAACTGCCAATCTGGATGCTGAACATGTTCATTTGAAATGAGCTGGAAGAGAGTTGAGATCTGGAAGTGAACAACTGCAATATCTGAACATTTCCTGATTGCTTGACAATTTGATCATTTTGCCAAGTATTTTAGCTAGAAGAATTTGATGCCTTCTACTAATTGGTGAACATGTAGTATCACCACTCTACTATCAGTGTATCACTGAAAGTGCTCTCTGAATCTGTGGTTTGGGATGACCACTAACCAATTGATACCTTGTATCTGATGGTTTTTGGATAACCACTAACCAATCTTGACACTTTTAGGTGTCCAACAACATCCCAATGTATAATGTGTATGATTCAATTGCAAGTCATTGAACCATAATCCTGTCAAATCCTGCCATCTCTGGAAAATCTCACAATGTAATCATGTGAACCAGGATGCATGCAAATTGTTTACTTAATGTAAACTCCAATTTGATGAGAGCAAATCGACTTCTAGTTTGACACATCCCTGAAAATGCCTGAAAACTCAATCAAATGCCAAGCTGCAATGCAGAAGGATCCTCTTGTCCTCTGCTAGGTCGAATGACCATCTATGTGAACCAAATGTTCACATCATTGCTCTCAAAATCAAAATCTATATGATTCAACTTAAACTTATTGAACCATAATTCTACCAAAGTCTGTCATCTATAGACTGCAGTTGCCCATTTGGTAAATTTCATGCCCATCTGGCATACTTGATGTTTGTTGTTGTCGAAACTTTCTGTTTGACAACCATCTTCAATTCCATCATCAATTCCCCCCTTTGTCAGTTGAAAGGAGAGACCATAAGTGGTTTCATGAACCATCTTCACTGGAATTTTGAACTCCCCCCCTTAAGGTGCATGTGAGTTACATCATTGTACTCCCCCCTTCTAGGCTCAAGAGAGTACCATACTTGTTTCATTTGAGTACAACACAAAGTGGGCATGCAGAAAAAACCACATGTTATCTCATCCCGTGAGGGCCATGCTCGAAAGCTATGCCATAAGGGGACCACTTATGTGAGGTAAAAAAATGTTATGTGCTACAAGATTGGTCTTTACTCGAGATTGAATTATTTGGTAAGACTTATATAATCGCTTGGTTGTTGATGACCACTGCCAAGGATCAATCCACTCATAGTGAATTTTCAATCTTGCAGGTTTCTTCAGTGTTGAACATCTGTCTGAAGAATGGTTATGCTTGCCACAATGCTGGCAAGGATGGAGATCAAAACATTGATTCTCCTTGTGACCGACTTGATTACAGTGTTGGCACTTATCATTTTGATGCTGAACTTGAACAGGTGAAAGTGAAGCTTCTTGAAGGAATCCAACACTTTGGAACTTGATTGGTTCAGAATAATCAGGAATATGAAAGGTAACTTCCTTGTCATATCCAAGTTCTATTCTATTCTTTTTGTAAATGATTTCTTCCCAAGGTCTGATGATGGGCTTGGAAAGAGTATTATGAACCTGTTGCTTTGAAATTTGTGGAACCAGATTTACTGCATGTTGATGCATCATTGAAAGGTTTTCTTCACTGAAATCAAAAGAAAACTCTTGAAATGTAGGTTCATGAATAGATTCAACTTCGTCTGAAACTGATTCTGAAGTTGTATCACTGTGTTGTTCCTTCACTGGTTGTTGATCAAAAACATCATCATCATCATCATCATAGAGAGGGTTGTGCTGAACAAAAACTAGTTCAGAACACTTCACTGGTTGTTGATTTTTGAGTTCTATCAACTCATCATTCAATAGATGAGATTGTTCTTGAAGAAGTATAACTTTAGCTTGCATCACTTGCAAACAAGTTATCACTGACTGAAGATTTTCTTTGTTCATTATCACTTTGTTGTCTTCAGTGGTGTTTATTAGAGTGTTCAATAACTCTAATAATTCGAGACTTCGAGCCATTTTCAAAACACTAAAAGAGGTCTCCTTGTGCAGGTAGATCCTGATTACAATTTGACTCGATAGAAGAAGGATTATTTGCAACTCTCTCACTTGAATCACTCACTTGAACTTCACGCTTGCTTGCTATTGTTTCACGCTCCCTTGTACTTCCCTTGCTTGAACTTGCTTCCAGGAAGTTGAGGATGTTAGTTACCACCGAAAATGCATCCAAAGTGTGATGTTTACTATGATTTGAGTTTCAAGTACTCATCCTTGTCAATTATGACTCAAAATGACTCTAGGGTGTTGGGATCATCCGAAAATGCACCTTATGACAAATTCAATTCAACTCAACTTGATTTCAAAAAGACAAGTAAACTTACAAAAGGACAATTTGCAAGTTACAATAAATCATGATTAAGTAATCTTACAGCAAACATTGTTTGCAAGTTACAATTTAACTTCAAATGCTCCATGATGTGTTGAGTTCGAAAAACTTTGATTTGTCCATTACTGATGTAGTTGACGACTTGAATGCTTGAGAATGTTCTTCACATATGCTTGAATGACATGAATTTGAGCTTGAACTTCATGTATGTGTTTCACTGGCATTAATTTGTGTGCTTATCTTGTTGTGGATTCCATGTGCTTATAGTTGTAGAGTAAATCATAAGCTTAGTGTCAAAAACCGACACAAAATACCATGAAAACATTCAAAGAATCATTCACCATCTCACACAATGCAAGGTGTTCCTAAGATCCCCTTATTCAATTTCGGGCAGATTTAGGACACAAAGACAATTTTTTTTATTTTATTAAGATGTCTTCTTGTCACATCGCCCAAATACAATTAGCTCTTAAAACTTAAAAGTGATTCTCTTTTTGATGAGAGATCAAACTTACTTTTGAAGTGACAAAAAAAAAGAAAAAAACTTATAAACCTTTTCAAAAGGTTGCACCAAACTCTCATTTCTTTAAATTGTTTTACATCTCAAAATTGTTCAAAATTTGTACTTCTTCACCCTTTTCAACTTCATTGATATGCTATGGCCCACATGAACAAAACATGTCCAATTCATCAAATAGAAAATACAAGAAATATAAAATTTCTAGATCGGAAATCAAAGAATGGTGTTGAAATCAAGCAAATCTTTGAAGTCGATTAGGAGGCCAGGCCATGTAAATGGTTGGAAATTGAATGGCTATTGAGACAACTAGAAACAAATTGTTGGACTCGTGGGATTCTTTAAATTGTACAGGTGGTGGTAAATTTATTTTYAGTGGTACGTGYAAATCCCATCAAGAGCAAATCRATTGCACTTCTGAAATCRCTCTGTCAATATCTTCACTTCCARCAAACACATCTCTCTTTTAGGCAAGTGCATGGATCATATTGGTGCATAGAATTMCATWGAATGTCTCTTGAATGGGGAAGACTCGTAATGGAGATCAMGCGGAGATAAAAAATGAACTACATTTTTCAAAGACAAAAAACTCTCCACGCTGCGGCTCAGGCTATGTTGACGCCAAAGATTCACTTAGGGCATGTAAATCCTCTCCATTCACCAGTCTGGTCTCTATGACCTTTGTCCTCTTGGCCTCAACACAGTTCTTCCACAGATAAATATGCAAATCATGGATCTGACAAAAACAAACAGTCTCTCCAAGCAATCATAGAGGCCGAGGAATTTCCTCATCATTGACCAATCAAAAAATTTCCTGGTATCAAAAACATCTTATCTCTCATGGAACACAATTGAGTAGATCGTTGATTTCTGGGCAGATCGGATTTCTAATTTTATTCTATTTTTATAATTTCGGAAAGAGAATCATGAAGGACGACTTACGTGGCTTCATCAAACACTGTTGGCAAATCAAAGTCTTGATGGCAGATCTGAAATATGAAGGCATAGATCACTGAAAAATATTCTAGCGCAGATCGTTCAAGAAGTCTAGATCGTAGATAAGTGAAGGATATGGATCTCAACATTGTTTCAGAAGCCAAGTTGTTCTTCATTAATGGTATCTGTAGTATGAGGTAAAATTCGAGGGTAACTAGGGTTTTTTAGCGTATTTAGTCACGAAATGGTCCGTAAACAACCAAAGTACAAGATTCTGTGTGTTCGATAGATCTAACTTCATTGGGCAGGTCTATGACTCTGCTTGACTTAAAAATGATAAAGATCATAACTTAGCTTCAAAATTTTGGAAGAGGAACATCAAGAGGCTGCTAAAAACTTGGCCAAGAGGATGAAGAATAGTCTTAGAGACAACAATGATTTAATTAGCTTGTGCCCAATTACAATAGTAATTTTGTGCCAAAATACACATCTCAGAACTCAATCCTGGTGATGGTGAAAGAATTCCATAATTTTTTTTGTTGCAAATTTTACCTTACTCGAGTTTTGATGGGCTGTAAAGTCCGTACACTGTTGCACACTACGCACCAAAGTTTGAATCATGTCCGTACAGTGTCTTGATCGTGGCTCTCTTTATTTCCATTGTGCATCCCAAAGATTATACATCTACAATTTGTTGGTATAGGCAGCAAGGCTACTATCATATGAATCCATGGAGTTCCCATATCAGCCTCCGACAACATCATTTCTTCACCATGGAATAACCAGACCCATAAGACTACCATGGCTCTGATACCAATTGATAAAATATAGACAAGAATAACAATATGGTGGAAAAGACATATTAGCCAACACACAATTATTCACTCCAATGTTACATATTTATAGTACAATGGGTGATACCACCTCATAGAGAGATTTGCTTTAGATCCTAAAATCATGCATGATGACTAGGCTAGGCAATCTTAACTAAATCATTAGTCATCACTTGAGGATATATTACTAATATCCTAAGTGAATAATACAAATATAGGTGACAATTTAGACTTAGTGATTGGTAAAGGTAAGCCATAGGCTAACACATGTCATAATAAGGTAAGAGTTTGTTTTCAAGTCAACTTTGTAGAGACAAAATCAACCCGGTCCCTCATAACTTCTTTTTTGAAGGATGTCCCATGTTAAGACTTTGTTATTTATCAAAAACCACATAAAGAGTTTTGATTTGAATAGACATTTGAATTTCCATAGAAGCCTCACCCATCGAGGTTTGGAACTTTCATTACCCTCAATAGTCAGGGCCTTGTATCCTAGTTTGGGCTCATAGTTACCTGTAGAATTCAAAGACCAAATGAGTTGATCGTCTTGATTGTTTAGATTTATGAAACAACTTATATTTTGAGTATAACATTCCCATATGTTTGAATTCTCCTCTTGCAGTCCAATCTCTTCCTAGGAAAGCCACTATTGCAACCTATACAAAGTTTTGACTCCCTAAGCTACTGGTCTCGGAGTATGGTAGTCCTGCATTTTCAAATCCATGATAACTAGATGGCATGGGAGCCTATATGCATCATTGCTACCAATACAGGGGTCCAAGCCAATTTGAACTTTGTTTCCTCTGCCAATTTTCCTAACCAATCAATTGCATGTCAAGGTGAAGGCCATACCCATAACTTTCCATATTATTGATGTGTTATGAGAGTGTCGAATTGGCTTTCTAACCCATTATTTTATGGATTTAGGAGAAATATACTTATCTTTGATTACATGTTCCCAGATTCTAGAGCCTTGTATCAGTCTCCATTCAATTTTCATTGCAAGGACCTTTAAGAAAAGGAATATGYTCTTAAGGCCCCATCCACCTTGTGATTTTGGTATTGCAAGTTTTTTCCAAGAGGCTAAAACCATCCCTTTCTTTCCTACCTCCCTAGACCAAATGAACCCGAAGATTAGCTATYTGATTTTTTTTCAGACTCCTCTTGGAATCCATGCAAGGGACATCCAATAAACAGGGATGGCTTCCAAGACYGATTTTAAAATAACCAATCAACCTCTTTTGAAGARCAATAGATTACACCATGTTTTGAGTTTTTTTTCTCTACCTTGGCTATTAGCCATTTCCAGTCACCTTTTTGATATAGATTTGATTTCAAATGAAATCCTAGATATTTCAATCCCTCCTTTGTCGCTAGTACTTGAAAAGGAAATACTTGGGAATACAAAGTGTCTTCGTTCTCCAAGACTACCCAATAAGATATTATTGGCTCGTCAATGTTAAGCTTGATACCTATTGCTTCATAGAAGAGATTGATGATTTCTCTAAGGTTTTATACCATCCTTTTGATTCCTTCATAGAAGATTAAAATGTCATTCATGAAGAGTAAATGGGTGACATAGTAGGAATTACAAACATTTATACCTTTGATAATTCCAGTTCTGGTAGCCTCCTTAATAGATTTACTAAGACCTTCTATAATAATGAGGAACAATAAAGGGGTTGTGTAACACCCTTTTGTTACTGTAACGCCCTGATACCAATCTATAATGCTCCCTCGACCGTCATCCAACCCACTGGCCGGGCGTAAGCTACTTTGCGGAACAACATCATTTTATGGTTAATTAATAACATGCATTTAAAACAGGTTAAACACATTTAAACTCAGAGTCAACACAAAATTACTGTTGACATAAATAATCCATGGAATTAACATTAATTCATATGCACAACAGAATACATGATAAATATAAATACACAGACATGCAAAACATAATTAAAACATCATCTGGTACTTATCTTTGAAACAATGGTAATTCCACCAACCATGTGCAGGTCTTCCATGAACCTCCCAGCCTTAGACCACGCTGCTCATCAAGCTCAGCAGTGGGTCACCCCCGAGCTGGGACTAAGCTCCACCCCAAGGTAAGGAATCCTAGGCTAGGCCGAGGTTACAGGGAAAACTGCACAGAATGACTGGAAGGATTCTTCCCAGGATGCCATCTTACGCCCACTACTCCCAGACTCTCATTCCCCACATGCCTATTCCGCCCGGGAGTATACACCTTCACAAGCACAGTCCATCGGTGCTACACCTCCCTCTCTGGGTCTCGGCAACAAGCCGGATCAAGAAGTCTCAGAGCTCGAAGCTGGTGCTGGACACTCTCTGGAAGAATCCACTTCCCAACAAACTCTCTCACCTGGAGAGAGAGTTGTTCACAGGCCTGACAACCTGCCTCTTCCAACAATAATCACCTCCCTCACCTGGAGAGAGGTTACACACAGGATAAGCACAAACTCACACTGGCCATTAAGCCACGCGTAGTCCAGCACTGTGTGGCCACAACAACCAATTGGGAAAACAGACACGGGCTTCCCAAATAGGCTCTGAAATCATGGGGTAGACTCATGCTCTGGTTCTTAGGGATGCGTGACAATCATTCCACGCAAGGGATGAACACAGACTCCATGGTTCAGAACAGAGGGTGTACTAGCCTTTCAGAAACAAACACAGGGTTTCCCCAAAAAAAACACAGGATTTTTCCACGGTTTCAGAATTGCACGAGGTCTCTTGCAGAGGTCAGACGGTATGTACTGTTCAGAAGAGGCACGAGGGTATCTCTGCAGAGGTCGGACCGGTTCATGCTCAAGCAATCGAGGGTTGAATGGAGGAGGAACCCCCATCATGGCTCATCTCAGCTGTTTTATTTGCATGCACCTGGGTTGACACTTGTCACCCATGATACTGCATGCGTTCCATCATCATGCATCCCCTTTTCACATGTTTTCCCCTTGCTAGGAACTTAGGATAAAAACATATAATTCACATGTCTTTTGGAATAATATTAAAATATTATGCCCAAGGACTTAAGCCCCTAGGCTCAACACTTAGCCCCTCTTCCCACCTTCCAGCCCCTAATCCCTTGCCCATTCTGTGGAAGCTTAGTCCCCCATCACTCATTCATCGTGGTYGGTCTTCACGTAACGGTGTTTATAATTTTATTAATGTTCTACATAGATACATGTACAAAATCAGGCTCTTGGCCTTCAACACTTAGGCTCTCTGGCCTAACAATCACATAAGCCCACCAACTTATATAAACTTGGCTCACCAGCCTATAAGACATTTTRCAACTCATTTCGTAAACAAGATTTACAACTGGGCTTGGCCTTGGGGACATTACAGGTGGGGGGGCGGGAGAGGACAACCATGTCTTATCCCTCTTTTAGACTTAAAATATYGAGAGGAAACATCATTTRTTAGAATTTCAAAAGAAAYTGAGCTAATGGAGCTCATTACCCAGGTAACAAACCTATGACATAAATGAAGATGAATAAGGATGAGTCTAATGAAACATTGGCTCACCCTATCAAATGCTTTGGAAAGGTCCACCTTTAGGGATAGGGATTTTAGTTTCTTGGACTTACTTGAGTGGAGAATTTCCTATGCTACCTCCACTTCCTCATGAATTTTTCACCTTTCTAGAAATTCAAATTGCTCCAGAGAGATATGATGAGAGATAGTTCCTTTCATCCTCCTAGCTGTTATTTTGGAGATAATTTTGTAGATGTAATTATGGAGAAAAATCGGTCTAAATTTCTAAAAAAAAATGGTGTTATCTATATTTGAGATCAAGGATAAGAAAGAAGTATTAAGCTGCTAATGCTTTCTTAGAGGTTCTAGAGACCTAGACCCCCTCCCCCCCACACGCAAACATTTTATATAACCCTTTATATAAAATAATAATATAGGCCTTTTTTTAATATAATAAAATAAAAAATAAAAAATAAAAATGCAACACTTATATAAGAAAAAATACGGGGTCTTGCATGAGGCCCACGTGCCTCCTCTTCTAGATTACCTCACGATTTAGATAAAGAAAGAAAAAATGAAAAGAATATTAGGGAACAAAACCTTCGATCGCACTCATTCTTCCTCATTTGCATTTAGCCTAGGGTTTTTCCTATTCTCTATGCATGGCCATGGAAGCTAGAGGTGTGAGGGGCATGGCCCATGACATTTTCTCTTAACCTGTGTTGAGAATTATAGCTCAAATAAGAACTTCCGCACATGTTCCATGTGAAAGTGCGAGAAATAGTTCGAGATATTTTTGAAACATAATTCTATTTTCGAAAAGTAAATTCTATTTTGTAATTCACT
>JASDQU010882013.1:0-28068 GCA_032191745.1 Picea mariana
GTGAAGAGGATGAATTTTTCAATATGAGAGATTGCCTTGTGAAATTGTTTTCGTGGAACAATAGTTATAACTACCTATGGTATCCTATAGAGTTGACCGCCAGAGTAATAATGTTACTATCGGGTCAATACTCATAAAAAACATGACGTTTCCACATATATGGTTGGCCCAAAACAACATCACAGACATCAAGAGGGGAAACATCACACACTACCTCATCCTTGAAGGGTTGGATGCCATAGGACATGAGACACTGCTGGCTGACACCGAGATGTCACCCCTGGTGAAGCCACCCGATGTTGTATGGTTGCGGGTGTGGTGTTGTTGACAACCCCAATTGTTTGACGACCTCAGCTGAGATGAGGTTCTTTTGGATACCACTATCAACAATGAAATGCAATGATGTCCCCTTCACCCACATTTTTGTATGGAAGAGGCACTCCCCCTATTCAGGATTTATTGGTTCTTCTGGTTGAATTGTTGCTTTTGTGATGGTAGCACTAGTTGAAAATTATATTTCCATTTCTTTTAATTCCTGTGGGTGCTTATCAGATCCAAGGTTCAAATGGAGCTTTGTTAACTTATCAAAAAATCCTATGTTTTTCAAGTCCTCTGGCATGGCCCATGTATTTGTAAAATACGTTAGTGGTTTTTCCATGGTAAAAGGTTTTATGTTGATTAGGGATTCAAATTTTTCTCCCTAGTTTGGGTTGAGATATCTAGCCTCACCATGTAGCTGGCCTTTTCTAGAGGAAAATATCAACTCTTATTGGTGACTTTATTTTCCAGAAGATTAAACACTCGTTTATTCTTAAGTTCAGATCTGTATTAAAGTTACCATGTCCATTGATGTGAAGGAATTCATCCTCATAAGGGTAGGATTCAAAAATATAAGGCAACCTATTAGGTATATGAACTTGTCAAACACATGCATTAAATTTACCATGTCCAATGACTAGAAGGAATTCATCCTCATAAGGGTAGGAGACAAAAAGATAAGGAAACTGATTAGGTATATGAACTTCTCGAATATATGTATTGGTGTCAAATCATGAACCATCACATACATGATTGTTCATTGATGGCCCAATGTGACTCCCCACTAGTGCCAACAACTCAAGGCCCTTAAGAACAAACAAGTCTCAGAGCAATAACGTTACTGAAGGTGGATGGACCCAAGTAGTGTGTTGGAAAAATAAAGAGGAATCTCATAAAACCTCAATGCAAAGGGATACAATTCAAACCAACTGATTTCATTTCAATAAATAAAGGTGGGGAATAGAGCCATTGATCATTAATTCAGAGTGAAAAATCACTTCCCAAGAGTGAATGGACTTTGAATAGGCGGAGTAAATTAATTATTGATTGAACTTCTAGCATTACTAACTAAAAGGAAAGTAGGTCGTTTTAGATACGTATTTTCAAGATTTGTCATCCTAAATCTCAGATCACCCCACATGTTTTCAAAATCAAGTCATATATGTATTGTCTTAAGGAGATGGACCCTCAACCTCTCTTTCTTTCCTAGAGGAACTAGATCTATTTATTTTATGACTCAAAAGAGAATTTCATTTATGTTCTTCAATGCAAAGGGCTATAATGCAAGCCAACCCCTATAGGTCTCAAGGTCTCTAGTGGAAAATCCAATCAATCATGTTATTGAAGGTGGATGGACCCAAGTTGTGTGTTGCAACAAGAAAGAGGAGCCTCATAAGGCCTCAATGCAAAGGGATACAATGCAAGTCAACCCCTATAGGTCTCAAGGCCTTTGATGGACAATCCAATGTTGCATTAAGTCTCAACCCCTACCCAACAAGGAGGGGGATAAAGGGCCCATTCCCTTCCTCTACCACTAAACTCACAGGTGGAGGACTTAGCATATAATCAATGAAAAGGGATAAAACCCATTACTTTGGATAACTAGCTCTTCTTGCAGAGAGCTACAAAATTTTGAAACTTCGCAATGCTTTCAAAGGCTTTGAGGAGAATGAGGAAGACGATATTGTGGGTTCCCAAAGAATGTTACCTCATGGAATGTCCAAGGTCAGAGTTACCTTGGTAGAAAATATACAGTGCACCAAATAAGGACTTCAATTAGTAAAATATACATTTTTCATTTGAAAGAAGTCAAATTACCGAGATTCTATAAAGTATGACTTAGTTTCTATAATATAATCATACCAATGGGAGGGGTGGAGTTGCCACCCTTTTGTTTCCTTCTTTGGATTTTGTTATGGTTGGGTGGGGCGCATATCCTTCTCAAACACTGGGTTGGTGGGCCTCTGAATGTAGATGGTGTTTTTGGGGGTTGGCCAACATATATTCCTTGATCTAATGACATAGTTGAAAAACAAACATTTTGGGGTGGATAGTTATGGATTGCGAGAGGTCCTTTATCTAGTTTGTGGAGATTTTAACATGGTAGAAAAGTAGGTGCACATGGAAAGTACTCCAACAGTGGAATTCCACTTAGAGAGAAAGAACCCTAGGTATCCTTAAAGCCCTCCCTAGGGCTTATCCCAACACCATGACCCTTCAATTCTTTACCTGGAACAATGTTTGAAAACCCCATGAGAGGGTTATTCAAAGGCTTGAAAAACCCATGATTTTTGAATTGTTACCCCCCATTTCTAGGGGTAAAAATGGAGATGATGTCTCGAGGCTCACAAGTTGAAGACATAGAGTGCTAAGAGAAACTTGAGCGGACATATTCCCTCTTCTTACCACACATCACCATTGATCGACAACAGTAGCGCCCACCACACCAACCTGGCCCACATAGGACAACAAGTCTTACTTCATGAGGTAACAAGTCCAATCTCATGGTAAGTGTCATTTTAATAATTGAAGCATTTGAAGATGTTGCAAAGGGTCCTTTCTTGATTTTGAAAACATTTTCTTTGAAATTATTCCTTTTGCCTCATTTCACCTTGGTGGTTGACATGTTTTCCTAGTAAACGGGTCACTCTCGGGAAAAGGGTTGCTACTAGGGGGTCTCTTTGAAGGTTCATCATACCATTACCATCCATACTTACCACTTTCCATTCTTATTCCCCTCTGTTTCCTCATATTTTTGGTTTTCAAGTTCATTGACCCAAATAAGGGTTTATACCTCATTTCATGGGAAGAAAGGGTTGAAGGCCCATAGGTGTTGTAACTGGAAAAATATAAGAGCCATAAATTATCCTCTAGATTATTTCCCTAAGGTACTGAGAGTAATGAAACACTTCTCCATAAGAAATTCAAGGGCCTATAAAAAAGGAAAACACACAATTAAATAAATGTCCCGCTTGTTGAGGGAATGCATTTGTGGTGTCTTTTACTTTCCTTGCACATGCCACTTTATGTGTTGTTATATTCAAGTGATATTGCAGTTCTCCTTACTTTCCTTTCACATAGAACTTAATTTTTTGGACCATAATCAATTAGTGGAAAATGAAAGGCTTGGAAAAAATGTTGCACTGCAAAAACGAATGTTGCACACCCTCTATAAATGCACCCATAAATGAGACAATATGAGCCCTTATATGTCAAGAAACCCCATGCCCAAAAGTCATAGCCCCATCCATGTCATACTCTTCTACATGACTTAGAGAGGGTCTTCTTTGGAAACACTCCTTGACTTGGGGATTGATCTATCCAATAGGGAACCATGACAACCCTCTCATACTTAAATTTGGAAAGTTGTATATGGTATTTGAGCATCTGTTTAATTTGAAAAGGGGGAATTTAATGCGCATGCTTGGGTGGTTCTTTTATTAAATATGGCTTAATTGAAATGATACATGTGACTTGTGGACCCTTGAAGGCCGTACTTGTTTGTATTTGTGGGACCTTTCCATGTGTAAGCTATTCAATGGAGTATTGTGCCATTTTGACCTTCATAGGGGGTTGGAAACCCCAAGGATGAATGCCACACACCACAGGATGGGAAGATAACCCAAGAGAAATTGCATACTTGAGATGATGTGCATTACCTTTGGAGGCACTTGGATACCACTAGGTGATGGCATGATATCCCCTTCCACTTGGATGTTGGCCTTTGGAGGCCCAAGATGTCACCTTCCAAGTCTTGCCGTCATGAGAGAGGGTAGGGTTTGTGGGATCGATGGTTCCGAAAGAGAGATGATGTGGTTTGAAGAAGGAATATGCATGACATGACACTCCATAGCATGAGAGATGTGTTGATATTATGGCAGCTAAAGGAGGTATTTACCTCCACATGTAACCCTGACAAGAATAGAATGTTCCAGGAAGAAAGAAGTAACCCTAAATCATTGAACATAACCCTAGAAGACAAGTCGGCTCAAGGAAATAATTAATATTAAGTATTTAGTCTCCAGAATGAGAAGTCGGCCCAGACAGCTCAGGAACCAGTATAAATACAAGTAGCCAGACCTCATTTTGTACACACTGCTCAGAATTGTAGCTGGGAAGAAGTGCGCACTGCAGGAACTGGGATAGTGAGAAAATCTAGGGAGCAACTGCAGTCAACAACTGCTGTAATCTAGTTTTCTGGTTTAGGCTCAGACTTTCTATTGGTTATGGTTGGACTTTCTGATCACTCTTTCTTATCTTTATGCATCAACATTGGTTGGATATTGGTTTGCTTCTGAAATCATTCTCTGTCAAGGTTAAGGTGCTTGGGGGTGGCTTCGGCCTATGGTTGGGTGACAATATTGCTATATTTTCTATGGTTAAATGAGCACATCCATTATATTCTAATAGGTTATGGGCCCACACTATCTTCAGACAGTCTAACAGCTGGAAGATAGATTGGGAGGATTTTCTTAGTTGTCGTTGCAACCAGTTCTTGTTGTAGCAACAAAACCCTAACCCTCTCATTGAGGCACCTTAAGTGAAGAGATTGAACTAATTTTTTTTTTTGGATAGCCTAGTGCGCCCTAGCTTAGAGCACCTCCTGGTATTCTCAGCAAGATAAGATGGCAAGTTTGAGTTTTTGGTCAAAGTCAAAGGTTGACCAAGTCAAATAAGTTATGACTTACTCTATGAAGCCAGAAAATAAGTTAGAAGGGGCTTCTAACTTTAGAGCATGGAAGAAAAGGGTTAACCTCATCCTTTCTAAGAATAAAGTGTTGGATATCGTGAAAGGAAAGATCATGGAACCACATTTCGAAGAAGGAAAAGAGAAGGAACCTCAAAACATTGAAGTTATGGAGAAGTTTAAAGACAATGACATCAATGCCATGAGTATCATAGTGCACTCTATAAAATACCACTTGATACCCTACATCTCCCATATTGACTCATCTAAGAAGATGAATGATGCCCTAAGAAACCTCTTCTCAGTCAAAAGCATTGGACAAGTAATGAGTCTGAAGAATGAGCTCTGTGACATGAAAATGAATGATGATGGTAGCATAACGTCGTACTTTGTGAGAATCTCTCAGTTAAGAGATCAACTACAAGCTATTGAAGAAATCATTTTAGAGAAGGAACTAGTAAATATAGTACTCAACGGTCTTCCCAAGACATGGGATGCATTTTCCTTAAGAATGAACACAAGGAAGGAGTATCCTACATTTGAAGAAATTTGGACTTGATGTGCACAAGAAGAATAAAGGATTAGTGCAAAAGAGAAACCCCAAAAGGAATACGATGATCAAGCCTTCATAGAAAGGTTCAAGAATAAAAGGAAGTTTGGCTCCAAGAAGAAATCAAATCAATTGAAATATATGTCAAAAATACAATTCTTCAATTGTCAAAAATATGGTCACTAAAATAATCATTACCCCAAGTTAAAGAAAAGGAAGGAAACACACGAAGCATCAGTTGCCTAAGAAAGGAAACCCTCAAAGAAGACCAAGCAGGATAAAACAAACTTCTTCTTCTAAGACAAGGTAACAATATTCTTCATAGTTCTTGTACATACCATGTTTACATAGTTTCTGTACATATCTTGCATATCTATTTCTTAGAAGATAAAATGTTCAAAGAGAAAAAATACCTATGGAAGAATAACAAGATAAGGATTAATATCACGATGACTCTAAGACAAGAAATGAACATAGAAAGATGAAGTACATTGACAATCCTTGGTAACAGTTCATGTGGAAGATACTAACATAAGTAACACCTGCAAGATAAGCCAAAATCAGAATCAAACTTGAAGAAACCTGGAAGAAGTAAAAACAAAAAGAAGTCAACAATCAAGAGGAAATTGGGAAAAAGATTTGTGACACTTTGCAAAAGGCAATAAGTATGCAAACGAAAGCATGGAATCTGTTAGATGGAGGGAGTCGATTACATAATTCCAAAATAAGAGCATGCATTCATGCATGAAGCAAGGATTAGGAGGGAGATAATCCTAAATAATATGATCCATTGAAGATGATGAAGTATCTATCCATGGTAGCAACCATGAAAGCAGCATGTGTTCAATGTGACTTTATAAGAAGTCTTCTTTGAAAAGAAGCCTTAAAGTATCCCTAGTTTTCCATCCACATCCATGATCCTATAATGAAAGGAAGAAGCCAGAATCTTCAAGACATGGAATCTATAGAAAAAACCATGGACCCAAGAGCTAAAGAGAAACATGAAGAAGAACATGAATATTCCAAGAGAGAAAGAAAATCCAAAACAACCAGTCATTATATCAAGAATCAAAATACTACCAACTTGATCTGAACTCTATAGAAGCAATCAAGTAGAAGAAATGAAAGTTGTGATGAAGAAAAATGTATGGAATACTTATGAATGAAAGAATTAAGAGATCCAGAACTAAAGGTTCTCCTAGATGGAGGGAGAGGACTATGATGATAGCTTGTTCCAGACATGCTTCTACCCGAGACATTATATTTCCTACAATATCCATGGGTTGGAGTTTACATCATATGAATGTAAGGAATGTTCTCCTCAACAGAGTAATTGAACAAGAAGCGTATGTAGAGAGACCTCAAGGTTTTGAGTTATACCAAAAAGAGACTCTTGTATGCAAATGGAAGAAGACAACTTGGTGGAGAGCCTCCATTACACAACAAAAGTGTGGTGAAAACTTTCTATAAAAGAGATATTGTATCAAAATGATTACTCAAAAGTCCAAGATGATGGCTTGCTAATCCATGACAAACTCTCATGATGACAGAAGAAGTACCACTTGGATATGTTCCGGGTTGAGCCTTGCCACAATGTTATGAGCTAGAAGGAAACAAAAGAATTGAATCCAACTATGATATACTATAATGAACAGAGCTATATGAAGCCTTCAGACAAAACCAATGTTCTAGAAAGACCGAAGTTCATTGAAATCAAGCATTACATTCTCCGTGATGAATTCCATAAAAGAGAAGTGATTCTCCAATATCTATCTCCACAGATGAGCAGATAACAGACATTTTGGTAAAGCCTCTATCTAAGATGAAAGAGTTTGCGTACTCAAGAAACAATTTGAAGCTCATGGAGACGAATTCCTTATTAAAAGGGAAGATATGACTCCCAGGTTGGGAGGGAGCACTGATGTGCTATTGATTTATGGATAGTCATTTTTCAAGTTCGAAAAATGGTCCAGGATGAGTAGTTCCTTTCCAGTTCGGAAAGTGGTTTGAGATTTTTTACGGACATGCATTTTCCAGTTTGGATGGATTTTTCGATGTATTGTTGATGTACCATAGACAACGATTCCCCTTGTGGCCGGTGTGGGGGAATGGTCTAGGACAGTCTCTCTTCTTGGAAGTCACTCTCAGTAGTGGTCAAGAAGACTGGTCTTCCTCGCCAGACAGTCATTCTTTCAAAGCTCACAGTTGTGAGCAGTTTCGAAGAATGGTCCATTTTGGAGGTTGGTGCAGGACAGTGATTTCCTTAGGAAATGGTCCAGACAGTCATTCCCTAGGGAATATTCATTCTCTCCAGGTTGCACTTTGTTTAGTGTCGGAGGAATGACCCATTTAGGTGAATGGTCCAGGTTCAACAATCAGGTACGAACATTCTCTAGGGCAGACTCATTCTCTCCAGGTTGCACTTTGTTTAGTGTTGGAGGAATGGTCCAGGCTCATAAATCAGAACAATTATTCTTCTATGCTTGAGAATAATAGTCCAGTAGGTCATGACTGATGTTTTACCTTTTGAGGGTAGATGCTCTTCCATATCTCATAGGTGTGAGTGGAAGAATGGACTAGATGATTCTGTTTATATCATGACATTATTTTTTTGTGCAGGTTGATATAAGATGATATGATTTCTATGGAGACTGTATGTATCTGGACAGTAGATGTATGCTACTGTGGTGGATGTGTTCCACTGGTTGTGACTATGTATCACTGTTTAAGTAGTTATGTGTTACTTGGTGTGGTAGTGTACCATTAGATTGTAGTTGTGTACTACTATGGATAGACACAGTTGTGTTCTATTGAATGACATTGTTCTAATTGCCTTGTAAACTATCAGTAGTGTTGAAAATGATTATCAGCTAAATGGATGATCAATGTACTGATGGACAAACATTCTCCAGATGGAAAATGATCCAGGACATTTATTCTTCTAGGACATATGCCAAGATTAGAAGAACGATTTTTGTATCGCTCCTTGAAGTGAGTGAGTTAGTCAACATCATGTCTGATTACTCAGATGGAGTATGGTTTCAAGAGATGATGTAGTTGATGTTTTCAAATGACACTGATAGTGATGATGGTGCTCATGATCTAATCATGAGATAGTCTATACGACTATGATGATGCTACCAGTTGAATGGTATGTTTGTGCTCAAGACCAATGTCTTCAATACCTCTCTAGCTAGAAGGAAGTGTTGATATTATGGTAGATGCAGGAGGTATTTACCTCCACGTGTAACCCTGACAAGAATAGAATATTCTAGGAAGAAATAAGTAACCCTAAGGAATTGAACATAACCCTAGAAGAGAAGTCGGCTCAAGGAAATAATTAATATTAAGTATTTAGTCTCTAGAATGAGAATTCGGCCCAGACAACTCAGGAAATAGTATAAATACAAGTAGTGAGACCTAATTTTGTACACACTGCTCATAATTGTAGTTGGGAAGAAGTGCACACTGCAGGAACTGGGCTAGTGTGCAAGTCTAGGGAGCAGCTGCAGCCGGCAGCTACCGCAATATGGTTTCCTGGTTTAGGCTCAGACTTTTTGTTGGTTATCGTTGGACTTTCTGATCAATCTTTGGTTATATTTATGCATCAACCTTGTTTGGTTATTGGTTTTCTTCCGGAATCATTCTCTTTCAAGCTTAAGGTGCTCGGGGGTGGCTTCGGCCTATGGTTGTGTGAAAATATTGCTATATTTTCTATGGTTAAACGAGCACATCCATTATATTCTAACAAGATGGACACATGGCATATGGAGGCCCAACGACTTGCATCTAGAGGCTTAATGTCTCACTTTTGAGTCTTAGTGTCGCCCTTTAAGGTGTGACGTTTCCCATCTAAGGGATTTAATTTATGTGATTTTATATTTTTAAGATGTAAAAGGAAAATAGAGGAGGTCAAGCTCCTTATAATTTATTCTTGTTATTTTAAAGTGGACAAATTGGTTTTAGGTGACCTCATATAAATAGAGGTCACCTCACTTTCATTTTATCATCATCACTTGAGAATTACATAACATTCTTGGATGAAATTTTCTCCCTACTTGGGAAATTCTATCTCTCTCTTATTTGGTGTATTTTGGATGGAATACTTATCTATTGGAGGAAAAAGGATAGCGCTATCTCTTGGATGCTTATTTTTTGGCAATTGATAAATGCGATATCAAAGAGATTGAATTGTTCAAGTTGGGAAATTGATTTTACATGATTTAAGCTATATTTTCTCCTAAGGGCCTCTTAATTAGACAAGTGATCTAGCTATTGTAATAATATTTTAGCTACAACTAATAGGGATGCAACGAACTCACTCTCTTTCATTCGTTTACTCACTCTTCTATCGTTGAAATTCACTTGTAAGCCTTGGTAATTGTTCTACTGTTTATAAGTTATTGTTTGGGTGTTTTCCTTATTGATTTTAGTGGCTAGAATTTGGTGTTGTAGAAAAAAAATTCTACAGCCATAAGGTTGTTAGATGAATTTCTGATAACACTCAATAACAACCCTATAATTGCTTTCAAATTCTTTCTCTAATCATTGGAAATTTATCTACTTGTTGCTAGCTTTATTTTCAACATCTTTCACTTGATTTTTGATGGTATGATTTGTAGATCTTATAATCTTTTTAATGCTGATATATATATTTCTATACTGCTGCAATTTGGGATAGAAAATTTACTTGTTGAATCCCCACTGATTTTGAGGCTTGTATTATCATATACTGTCGTGTTTTGGGAAGGTTTGACATTGTTTTGCATATACACTACCTTGGAAACCAATTACCATCACACAAGAATCTTCCCCGATCCTCTTTTTCATCTTTGACCTTGATCTATAGGGTCACTCTTCAATCACTTTCCATCTTCCATCGCAATCCCCCTAGGGTCACCCATAAACCTCCCTTGTGTTGGATTTATCCTTCACTAAAACGAGGAGGATATCTATTAAGGTGATAGTGATAGTTGTTCCTAGTTGTGTCACACATTCATGGATTGGGTTGGGATTTTCCCAAACTACATTTTGTGTGATAACATTTTGGCATTGCTTTCAAGGAGGATTTTGAATCGTTTCCAACTCTTAATGATAATTGGAAATTTATCCCAAATCCCTTTCCTAGATTGCATGACAACTCCACCCAAGGGAAGTTTCCTCTCCCCATTTGATGAACTTTCGCTCATTTGGTGACTCCACAACCTAAGAATACACATCCCCCTAACACGCTTCCCCAAGTGATCCAGATGAATATTGATGGCTACACATCTATTCCACTAGCTCAAAACATGGGTTTCCACCTTGGTAGTTTTTCTACGTTTTTTTGGGTCCTGAACTTCTGAGGCTGTTTTGAGGCCCTAAACGATAATTTTTGGGCACAACAATGCCCATACAATACCCATGCAATACCTAAAACATTTTCTGGTCTGAATGTAATATGTACACCTCGACTATAACTTTTCGATGAGGTATAGAACACCCCAAACAAAGATCATATGTAACATACTTGACTTGAGAGTTTCTTTGTGTTTATATATTACACACTCAAGGTTAGGGAAAGCAATGATATCCAGGTGAATTACAACATATTCATAGATCGTGTATAATCAACACATCATATGGTGGTAAGTAATCAAATCATATCATTACATAGTTTTAAAGCACAAGCCAAGTACATTCATTAAACAATACCAACAATACCAAGGGGTCCATGCATATGAAACACCTTCAAATAAGAAATAGTAGGTCTAGTCAAAATGGAACATTACAATAATTGAGATTTAAATCTCCTCATAGATTAAACTAAAAAAAATATATTATGTATCAAATTAAGAATTATTGAAAAGAATTATAAAATTAATGAAAGGAAAATTATAGTCATTATTAAAATGGTGCAAAGTCGAAATGTCTTCCCAATATTAAAATGAGTGTGATATTCTTAATAAAAATTATTAAGTCGATTAAAGGGATTTTAGCCATTATTAAGCTAATGCAAAGTTCAAGTATTTATGACAATATAAAGTGAGTCATTGTAAAAAAAAAGTTAAGTAGAATTGGGATTAAAATATCTTTACATATCCAACATAAAAGTCAAGTTACGACCTCAGAAAGTTGATGTATCAACTACCCCCATCGGGGCCCACAAACCTTTTGACGTTTCATCTTCTGGGTTCAGGGTTTTGGATTTTCTTTGTGTTAAAATGACTTTGGAGACTCATTGTAAACATCATCATATTCTTTTGAATGAGCATGTCCATCACATCTCTTCTCAAAGATAAGTTGCCACCATTCTAGTGAGTAATTCACTCTGTAATTTTACAATTTCTGTGCATTCTCTCATTAATAAAAATTGTGCATTAGTGTATCTTTGTGTTTATTGAAATATCTATGTATATTTTATTGTTATATTTCTTCCTTCATTTCATTCTCAAAATAATCTGGATCATTGGTATCAAAGCACGCTACTCCTTTTCATTCCATGTGCATGTCCTCGACAAGGTTAGGGTATAGAGAGTTGGGTCTTGAGCTAGTTTCTCTTGAGTACAACCACACTCTCTAGCCCAAGTAGCCTCCCATGGCGGAAGAGAAAAGGAAAAAGGGAGAAAAAAATCCCATCAAGATGTTGCTCAAGGAAGCCCTCACACAACAGAGGAATGAGATGTTGGAGAATGTTTCCCAAATCCTTCAATGATTGCCGACAATAATAGGCATGCATTCATCAAGTAGTCACTTTGTAGACACTATCCCATTCAAGATACAAGTTAATTTTGATATTCCCATATTTGATGGTCAAATCGATGCAGATGCTTTGGAAAAATGGATAAATTTGCTAGAAGGTTATTTCTTTGTTCACAATTTTTCTGATAGAGAAAAGATCAACTTTGCATTCCTTAGGGCTCTCCCTCATGTCAAAAATTGGAGGGAAACTTACTGGGAGAAAATTTACATAGAATATTCTGACATATTTGGGGCTGAACCCACTTGGTATTTTTTATGGATGCAGTTAAGGATTAATATTACCCTATGTGAAACTATGATGACCAATACATCATATGGACCAGGTTGCATCAAAAGTGGGACCAAACAGTGCCATAGTTCACAAATACTTTCCATACCTTGAGCACCAAGATGGATATCAAAGACTCTGAGCAACATCTTGTTATGAAATACCACGGGGCTCTACACGGGTACATCCAAACCAAAATGAAGTTTATGTACATCTAATCATTGGGAGCCGCTTATAGATATGTAGTCAAAATCGAGCAAAAACCTAAGCCGCATAACAAACGAGAATTTGGGTCTACAAATCCACAACAACCAAAGTATGGTAAAGACAAACCTAAATCACAGAGAATTCAACCTCAAGAAAACCAGTCCAATCCACAGGAAAAGAAGAGCATGGGAAGACGAAGAAGCACACTGGGAAGTGGTGCGACTTCTACAAAATCCCTTGGCACAACACCATTGAATGTCGTTCAAAATAATCATTGGTGGCAGAGATCAAAGAAAATGAGTCAAACCTTGAATCAGACTTTGATCCAAACCATAATAAAAGGAATCAGATAATTGATGCAGAACCCACTGCTACTGTCGCAACCATGATAATACAACCAAAAGAACCAGAGGATCTTGAGGAGGGGGGGTGCCTTTTTCATTCACATATGTGGGTGAAGGGGACCCCATTGCATTTTATTTTTGATAGCATAATCCAGAAGAACCTCATCTCAACAAAGGTCGTCAAGTAGTTGTAGTTGTATTTGTCGACAACACCACACCTGCAACCATACAACATAGGATGGCTTCACAAGGAACAAGATCTTCATGTCAGCAAACAATGTTGCCTATCATACGACATCAATCCCTTCAAGGATGAGGTACTGTGTGATGTTTCCTCACTTGAATTATGTGATGTTCTATTAGGATATCCATATATGTGGAGGTGTCACATTGTTTATGAGTCTCGACCTTGTAGCTTCATTGTTTTTCTGGGGGGTCATCCCTATAGGATACTAGAGGTAGTTTTGAATATTGTACCGACAAAATAGTGTCGAAAAGTAATCCCTCATACCACAAAGTTTAGCCTCTTCATGATCTGGTAAGAAGGTGAAGAAAATGAAACTGCAACCACTACATCCTCGACCCAATAAATTTCTATCCAATAAGAGGAAGATTGTAGAAGGCCACAAAAATATCGTTGTTTCACATACGAGGGTACTTCCACACTGTCCAATCAAACAAAGTTATAACATAGCCCTTTATACTCCTCATGTTGCATCTTCACCGATAGATTCCTCCCACACTCGGGTATATCATGCATCTAGATCAGTTGAATGGATCCAACCCCTCCAACAATAGTTTCATAACATCCTTCAACAAGATAAGCAAGACAATTTCTACAACAAGGCAGGCAGCTCACCAAGGTGCAGATTCAACAAAAGCTTCCCCATCTACCATGGGAATTGACGCAATGGGGACCATTTCTTCCTAAAGGGGAAGGATTGATCCAGATGGATATCAGTGGCCACCTACATATTCCACTAGCTCAAAACACAGGTTTCCACCTTGGGAGTTTTTCTACATTGTTTTGGGTCATGAACTTCTGAGGCCATTTTTAGGCCCCAAATGACATTTTTTGGGCATGAAAATGCCCAAATATTTGCAAAGGAATCATCTAGGAAAACCAGAATATTTACTCCTCAACTATACCTTTCTGACAAAGTATAGAACACCCTAAACATAGATCGTATGCAAAATTTACACCTTCAGGAAGTTGACATATCAACTACCCCTATCGGGGCCCACAAACCTTTTGACGTTTCATCTTCCTGGGTTAGGGTTTTGGATTTTCTTTGTGTTAAAAAGGCCTTTGGAGCCACATTGTAAAAATCATCATCTTGTTACAAATGATCATAGCCATTACATCTCTTCTCCTAGATAAGATGCCACCATTCTAGTGAGTCATTCATTCTGTAATTTTACAGTTTCTTTACATTCTCTCATTAATAAAAATTGTGTATTAGTGTATCTTTGTGTTTATTTCAATACATGTGTATATTTTACTATTATATTTTTGCCTTCATTTCGTTCTCAAATAATACGGACCACTAAGGAATATTCGATCCTTCCAAGGTTTACCAAAGAAGGTCTCCTCATAATTCCCCTATTGTCAAAAACTTGTTTCAAGGTAACCTTCCCCTCATCTGAATGGCTCATTCATTGTATAGAAACCTTTACAAGAATTTGAATCTAGCTACCATCCCTAGTCATCACAATAAAATGCCCAAATAGTCTCACAAATGGTTGCCAAAGTTCACCTGGAACAACATTATCACACCTAAAGAGCACCTTGAATCTATTGGTGTGTCCAATGAAGACAATGGTGTAGAACATGAAGATGTTCCAATGAAGCTATTAGCTATGTCTCTTGATGAAGATTCTAAAAAGTGGTATAAATGCTTACCTAAAAATCACTCGGCATTTTATGAAGCTTTCACTAAATTGTTCAAGGAAAGATGGACAACAAAGAAGAATAGAAGAATTATATTGATGCAATTCAATCAAATCAAAATGGAAGAAAATGAAACAATGAAGCAGTTTGAGTATAGATTTGACAACTTACACAGCCAAATCCCGAAGGAATTATGTCCATCAGATGCAGTGGTGCTCCTCATCTACTTAAATTATTTGGAAGGGAAGCTTGGTTTTATTCTATCATAAAAGATGCCTGAGAACTTGCAAAGGCCATAGAATATAGTGCTCATATTGAGGAACATATTATCATCTCAAAGATCGATCCTTTTCAATTCCCTCGTGCTAAGACATAACCAAAGATGAAGAATTAAACCAACACCTCCCAGGATCCAATTACACTCATAACTCAGAAGTTGGATCAAATGAATACTCAATTCTTATAGAATCATAATCATCTCATGAAAAGGTTGACAACCTTAGAGAGGTATCATCATGCCTCGAGACCTCAGTTTTTCAGGATATAAAATGCAATTTGGAAAGCAAGAACATAATAGGAAGCAAAGGCATCTGATACCTTAGATCTGATTGGGATGGTCAACTTGGAGGGATCATCATGGTTTTTTCCTTTCCAGGGACCTCGTTCAAAGAATGAATGTTCGAGACATATGAAAGAAGAAGAAGATCCAAGAACTATGGAAAAATTGAACTTCATTGGCACATTTTCAACTCTTCATGATGAAGAGCACATTGATGTCACTGAGGAAAAACTTGAAGAAATCAGGAAGAGGGTGGCTAGAAAAGTTTGGTTGGAAATTTTGAACCAAATGGATGAATATCTACAGTATAAGTTGAGAAGAAAGGAAATATTGGCATACTCAAGGAGAAACAAAGTGCAGGCCTCACTACATCCAACTACCAAAGAATTTCATCCACCTCCTCCACCACCAGTTCATGATTTTCTTCCACGACACCCACCATCATATGAAGAGCTTATTCTGAATATAGATGTACCCGACATGTTGGGAAAGATGAATATGTTGGTACTCGTGGTAGAAATGTGCAAGATTCAATCGATAAGAAGAGAAGTTTTGAAGGAATTAAAGGTACAAGATGAAGCAAGATATCCTTCGATCATCCTAAATATTATGTATTATGGGAGCCAGGGAGAAGAGTCTCCCCCTTTTTATCTTTCCTTGGGAATAAATGGTTTCCATTTGAATAATTGTATGTCATATTTTGGAGCCTCGACAAATGTGATGTCTCTGAAGGTCATGAAGCAACTCGGTTTGTAGATAACTTTCCCTTATGGAAATTTTTGTGGCATTGATTCAAGAAAGGTAAAGGTGTATGGTCACATAGAATATGTGGAGGTATATCTACAAGACTTCCCTCACATCAGTCTCATTATCAACATATTTTTGATTGATTTTCAAGATGCTTGGGGCATGCTCTTGTCAAGGAGTGGGTCCGCCACCCTTGGTGGTTTCCTTGGTAATGATCTCACTCACGCACATATTCCTATGGGAGATGGAACTTTTTATATTCTATATAGTCGACAGGTGGTCAAGAAGAACGTAAAGGAAACGAATCACCATGAATATCATAGTGATTGTGAGTATGATGTAGCACCTCATATAATTGAGTATGATTCTTTGTATTTTCATTTTGCACATGCATATTGTATAGATACTTTACTTCCTAAGACAAACATGTATATGGAGAATATTTTGGAATACAAAGGAAAAGATCCAGGATCCATCAAAATACTCAAGAAGGGTGACAATGAGAAAGAGAAAGAGCGAGAACAAGCTATCAAAGACATGGTCAAGGAAAAATCATCCATAGAGCCTTACATGGAAGACATACCTTGCGTTGAGTTTGATGAAGAAGGCGTGCACTCATGTGGGATAAGAGAAAAGGAAAGCCAAAGTATGACAAGAAGAGAGAGATCCTATGGTTTTTTCCCTACATCAACAAGAAGAAGTCTGAGAAGGGTACTTATTATTTATGTTCCATGGATGGGAGGAAGATTCCATTACTAGTTTATGGGTCTATCCTATGGCCCTACATCAACAAAACCTAACCTTTTCAGGGCCATGGGCTCTAGGTAAGTAGGTAGGTCATTTTCTTTCTTTCTTTTGCATTTGTGTGTTCATGATAGTTTAGTTGCATTTATTTAGATTCACATGTTCATATTTTATTTACACATTTACTTATTTCATTTTTGCATAGTTGATGTGGTACATTTGCTTGAATCAGATTACATGTTAGTTAATTTTTTTTGAAAAAATGCAAAAATTTATTTTTTAAAGAATAGTTGTCAATTTTGAAGTTTTGATTATATGAATAAAGGGGTGAGTGTGCCACCCTTTGATATCCCAACATGTCTTGTTTCTGTGTGTAGACACAAGTCTTACTAGGATATGTTGAGTTTCTCATGCACTCTACGACGAGCACATGTCCCAAGTAAGAGCCAAATGTTACCCCCCCCCATTTCTATGGGTAACTAAGGAGATGATGTCTCGAGGTCTGCAAGTTGAATACATGGAGTGTCTAGAGCCAGTTGAACAGACAAAGACACTCTTCTTACCATGCATCACCATTGATCGACAAAAACAACATCCACAGAGGACAAAAGGTCTTGCTTCATGAGGTAACAAGTCCAGTATCCTAGCAAGTGTCATTATAATAATTGAGGCATTTGAACATGTTGCAAAGGGCCCTTTCTTTATTTTGAAATTTTTTTCTTGGAAATTATGCATTTTTCCTCATTTCACCTTGGTGGTTGACATGTTTTCATATTAAGTGGGTCACCCTTGGGAAAATGGTTTCTACTATGGGGTATAATTGAAAGGTCATAGTACCATTTCCATCCATACTTATCACTTTCCGTGCCTATTCCCCTCTGTTTCCTCATCTTTTGGGTTTTTAGGTTCACTGACCCCAAGAAGGGTTTGTACCTCATTTCATTGGAAGAAGGGGATAAAGGCCTAGAGGTGTTGTATCTAAAAAAAGATAAGAGCCATAAATTATCCTCTAGATGCTCGCCCTAAGGTCCTAAGAGCAATGAAAAGCTTCCCCACAAAAAAATTCAAGGGCCTATAAAAATGGAAAACAAACAATTAAATAAATGTCCTTCTTGTTGAGGGAATGCATTTGTGGTGTCTTTTACTTTCCTTGCACATGACACTTGATGTGTTCTTATCTTCAAGTGGCATTGCAGTGCACCTTACTTTCCATTGCACATAGTAGTCAATGTTTTAAACCATAATCAATTAATGGAAAATGAAGGGCTTGAAAAAAATGTTGCATTGCAAATGAGGATGCAACACATCCTCTACAAAGGCACCCATAAATGAGACAATATGAACCCTTTTATGTCAGGAAACCCCATGCACAAAATTCATACCTCGTCCAACTCATACTCTTATACATGACGTAAATAGGGTCTTCTTGGGAAACACTCCTTGAATTGGGGATTGATCTACCCAATAGGGAACTCTAACAACCCTCCCATACTTAACTTTGGCAATTTTTATAAGGTCTTTGATAATTTGTTTAATTTGAAAAGGGGGGATTTAATGCACATGTTTGGGTGGTTCTTTTATTAAATGTGGCTTACCTGGAATGATAGATGTGACTTGTGGACCCTTGAAGGGCGTACTTTCTTTGTCTTTTCAAAACCTTGCCAGGTGTAATCTATTCCATGGAGGATTGTGACATTTTTACTATCATGGGGGGTTGAAAACCCTAAGGATGGATGCCATGCCCCACAGGATGGGAAGAGAACCCTGGAGCCATTGCATACTTGAGATGATGGATGTTTCCTTTGGAGGAACTTGGACACCACTAGGTGATGGCATGATAACCTCTTCCACTTGGATGTTAGTCTTTAGAGGGCCAAGACATTACTTTCCAAGCCTTTTCATCATGAGAGAGGCTAGGGTTTGTGGGATTGATGGTTCCAGAAGAGAGATGACATGGTTTAAAGAAGGAATATGCACAACATGACACTCCATAACATGAGAGATGGACACATGGCCTTTGGAGGCCCAACGACTTGCATCTAAAGGCTCAATGCCTCACTTTTGAGGCCTATTGTCACCCTTTTAAGGGGTTTAATTTATGTAATTTTATATTTTTAATTTGTAAAAGGAAAATAGAGGAGGTAGGCCTCCTTATAATTTTTTGTTGACATTTTAAAGTGAACAAATTGGTTTTAGGTGACCTCATATAAATAGAGGTCACCTCACTTTCATTTTATCATCATCACTTGAGAATCACATAATATTCTTGGCTGAAATTTTCACCCTACTTGGGAAATTCTATCTCTCTCTTCTTTGGTGCATTTTGGATGGAATACTTGTCTATTGGAGGAAAAATTCTAGCGCTATCTCTTGGATTCTTATTTCTTGGAAATTGTGGTGGAATATTCTTGATAAGTAGGGGGTTTTCATGCTATCTGTTGGTTTAGGTAAGAAATTTCTGCAAATTGTATGTTTTATTCTTGATTCCAGGTTAATTTATCAAAACTCATGGATAATAAGGGCATAAACCCTCCATCAATATCTATCTTTGTTGTCATTGAAAAGGTTATTTGCAAAGGTTTCTACAAGGAGTAAACAAGATTACAGCCTTGTAGATTTATCTTGCTAATGTTTGTTTACTCTAGGGAGAAAAAGGGATTACACCCCTAGAGGAGTAATAAACCCTAGCTCATAAAAAAGAGACTCCGATAAGGCACTATTATTCTTGCATTGGACATTTAATATTATGCATTGGTAAATGTGATTTCAAGGAAATTCAATTGTTCAAGTTTGGAAATTGATTTTACATGCTTTAAGCTATATTGTGCCATAAGGGTGTCTTGATTAGCCAAGTGATATAGCTTCTATAATAAAATTTTATCTACAACCAATAGGGATGCAACAAACTCACTCTCTTTCACTCTTTTACTCACCCTTCTACCGCTGAAATTCACTTGTAAGCCTTGGTAATCATTATACTAGTTATAAGCTATTGTTTGCATGGTTTACTTGTTGATTTTAGTGGCTAGAATTTCCCGTTGTAGAAATTTTTTTATCCATCCATAATTTTGTTACATATATTGTTTATAACACTTAGTAACAACCCTCTAATTGTTATCAAATTCGTGCTCTAATCATTAGAAATTTATCTACTTGTTGCTAGCTTTATTTCCAATATATTGCACTTGATTTTTGATGGTATAATTTGCATCTCTTATATTCTTTTTACTTTTGATATATATATTTCCATACTATTTCAATTTGGAACAACAAAGTTACTTGTTGAATCTCCACTCATTTTCAGGCTTGTATTATCATATATTGTCTTGTTCCGAATAGGTTTGACATTGTTTTGAAGGTAATCTACCTTGGAAACTAATTATCGTCACACAAGACTCTTTCACAAGCCTCTTTTCCATATTTTGAACTTTACCTATAGGGGCACTCTTCAATCACCTTCCATTTTCCATCGCAATCCCCCTAGGGTCACCCGGGAAGCCTCCCTTGTGTTGGATTTACCCTTCACTAAAACAAGGGGGACATATATTGAAGTGACATTGATAGTTTTTCCGAGTTGTGTCACACATCTGTGCATTGGGTTGGTCTCTTCCCAAACTACAGATTGTGCGATAGCGTGAAAAAAACACTTTTATGTCCTTAGGTGGGAGGTTGGTTTATGTAGATGGAGAAACCACTTTATCAAACCTCCTATGTATTTGGTTCGCTATATCATGGGTTGATCAAAATATGTGTATGCACAAAATGTTATTCATCCTTATTGTTTCTTACCTTCAGAACCATCATTGTATAGCTTGCACAAATCCATTTTGAATTTATTGACCAAGGCTTGAGGTGAATACAAGTGGATTATCTTGTGGGAACATGTTATCTTCAAGATGCTTCCCTTCCTTAAAGGTGATCACTAATAGTTAGTTGTATTTCGATTCAACTAAAATAGGATCATTCAAGAAGAATTTAACATTGTTGGGTCAAGGCCTTCAAATTAATTCTTTTGATGAATAGAAGTAGGAGAACTTGACATTGTTTCTCAAGCCCTTCAGTGTAGTGATTTTGATGAAGATAAGTAATATTGGGAAATTAAAATCTATCACCTTATTAGAGTGGATGAATTTTGTCTATCTAGAGGTGCCTAGATTTGCACCCTCTTACACTCGTTGAAGAGGTGGGGAAAACCTACTACGAACTTTTGTAAGGCCTTGAAAATCAAGGAAGTCAAAGAAAAATATGCATTATATCAAAATAGATCTCAAAGGTATCACTGACCAAGAGTTGATTCAAAATTAGTTTTCTACCATTACAAAATAGTTTTCCAATCCCAAGGCCTTGCTATTATTGATTTTAACACTTCAACCCAACACCCGACAATTAGCTCAAAAAATTATCTTTATACACTAAAATCACATCTTATTAATCAACAAAATATGCAGCGGAAGAATAAACAAGGAAACCAAAAATCAATTACACATAAACACCAATATTTTTTGGGTAGATATCTCTGGAAAAACCCCGAAGGGAAAACCAATGTTGAGAATGATTTTATTATGCTAAAATCAAGGTTCTTGTAACACGGATAGTGTCCCACTGAGAGAAATACAACTGTAGACAAACCTCGAAAAGTCTGACCTAATGTACGAACTAGAACTGCATGCTTTTCGAGGTGTACACGATTCACCTTCTTGTGACCCGCGTATGTACACGACTGTCTCCACTGTGATGCATACATGTACGGAAAGCTCCATACGATGCAAAACTTCTCTATGGATTCCTGTGACTGAAACCCACTTGTGCTGCCTCTATTCTCTCTTGTCCTTGAACTAATCTCTAGATGGAATTCCTTCTCCACCTATCCAAGATCTTGAATCACAGTCATTTTTGATCCAATCCTCTCGAAAGTAAATCCTCTACTCTCAATAACCTCCAGTATCAAGTGTCTTCCTCCTCCTAACCTTGCTTTTATAATCATGAGTTATAATCTATTTCTAATCTCACTTGAAATTTAGATTGTATGTGAAGATTGCATATTACATGCTAAGTAATTTTAGCATGTTCCTTAAATAAATCAATTAACTAATTACATAATTAATTAATTAATAATAAAAATATTACTTTAATAGTTCCTTTAACAAAAGTAAATTCAAGAGCAGAACGCATTGGACAATTTCCACATGTCTAGACACATAGACCCATGCGAAAATACATGTCCAATGCTACCATAAGAATCAACACTCCCTCTTAGCGAGGAAGGTAATTTGCACCACTCCAAATCTATCTATGAAGAATACAAACTTCCTTTTCTCAAAGGGATTGGTCAGAATATATGCAACCTGCTCATCTATAGAAATATATTGATGCTTCACTGCTCCCTTCAAGATCCTATCTCAAATGAAGTGGTATTTGATCATTATATGCTTGGACCTGTCATGGAATACTGGATTCTCCGAGAGTTTGATACAACTCTAATTATCACAGTATATCACCATAGGATCCAACACCTGATCAAATAAAACTGTAAGCAATTTGGAAATCCAAATGGCTTCACAACTAGCCATAATCTCTACCATCTACTCTGTCTCTGCTGAATTGAGTGCTAAAAAAGTCTGCTTCCTTTTGAACCAAGTAATCATTGTTGATCGCAAGATGAAGAAACACCCCAAGGTTCTTTATCTATCTACTTCACTTCCTTCCCAATCTGAGTCTGTATATCCTTGCAACTCCACTCCATCTCCTCCAATATATCTCAATCCATACTCCACTAGTAGAACTTGGAAAATAAATAACTATGTGACTAAAACGTTTAGTCACGACAACAAAAGATGATTAAGTTCTCCTAATTTTTTGCAACATGTCTATAAATGACTAAAATAAATGACTAATTTGATCATCGGGTAAAAAACACAACTAAATAATTATTCACACAAACAAAAATGACTATTACTCCTCTAGACTATCATTTGGTAATTTGGACATTAATATATATTATTTCTTGTTATATACCTTATGGTTTCTATTAAGGTCTTATTATATTAGACCATTTGATAATCTATTCTTCAAAAAAAATGGGGGGGACTATAACATATTGTTATATGAGCAAGTTTAGGGACTTTTGTTGTTTCTCCTCTTTGGATGGTTCAATGATTATGATTGGCACAAAGTTTGTCACCATCTTTGTTGAATGAAGCTAGATCTCAATACAAGCTAGACACTAGTACATATAGGGTAAAAGTTCGATGAAATATTACGATGAAAAATGATAAAATTAATGATATTGTAAAAAAAATTGCTCGGCTCCCCGACGTTTTTCATAACTATGAATCTTTTATCTATATGTCGAACTTCTGATGATCTAGAACATATAAATATAATTAAGGTGTTTTCTAACTGTTATATGTTTTGGCTTTCTTCGTTGGAATCTGAAGACAAAAATCTGCATGAAATCACAATTTTCAGTTGTTTAAATTGCATTTTTGAATGCAGAAATGGATTTAGCATGCTGAAAAACCCTTGGGGCGCTCAAATTATACAAAAATAACCATTCAAATCACTGGAAAATATCACCGTAAAAATGCCAAAATGTAGAACGTTTAGATTATGGCTATAATTAATCGTTAACCTTTTTCAAGTCAAAATAATGTTTTTCCCATCAACAATAATATATAGTAATGAATTCCAGTGCTTCCCCCTCCTCCCTCCACAACAATTAAAATAATAATAATGAAATAAATTAAAAAAAAAAAAATAGTTCCCTTCCCTCTCCCACCTACTCCACATATATATATGAACTCAATTCAGACATTCAAACCCCATAACCTCTTCCCACGAGTGACCGCTCAATACCATTGAAGGTAAGGTGGGTGTAAGTATGATAATACTGCAGCTGGATTGCAGTGACACCAAAATTCTTTTCAGAATGCTTCCTCTGATAGGTATCTGACATTTCTTCAAAACCCATAAGTTCCATGTAAACCCACATGTTTCTTTTCATCATTCTCCATTGTAAAATATCATCTCGTTATATTTTTGTGTGTGTTTTCCCTTTTTTGACTAAGGACTATAAGAAAATCCACTCATACTTGGGCCCTTTTACGGTCAGTTCCCATAGGGTTTTATTCTGAATTAGCTTGGAATGCCATTAAATCTTCTTTAGGTCTCTTCTTACAGATTATTATATTAAGGAATGATGGAGCAATGATAAAATTTATCCAGGTCACATGCCGATATAGTTTTATGTTAAGAAAAATTTCCAATATAAGTGTGTCAGCAGACCGATTTGTGGTCACATCATTGATATTGATCTTAATAGTCCATGTGAGGTTGTCATTATTTACTCAATATGTTTCTTTGAAGGGCATTCCTAAATACTTGCTATTTAGTTACTAGAGTGTATGGGAGAGATGTTATAGTTCCCAAAGAATAGAAGGTGATGATTTTTTAAGTAGTATAAATGGACAGCAAGGCACTTCACGGGAATTCGACTAGAGATTGGAGGCTCTTAGGAGCTATCAAAGCCATCATCATTATTATCCTTTGGAATTGTGCTCCTTTCTTATATTTGGCATATTCAGTGTTTCTTTGGCTCTATTTCATATTATCATGTTATTGCCTCTAAACCAAGTAATGAACATACACTGGCATATATCCACCTTAGCCCTGAATCTATGATGCACTAATACACTAATAGGTATAAAAAATGTAAAGTGTTGACTTTAATTTTTTTCACCCATAAATCCTATATAACGACACCTCGAGGTTTTTTATATGTCTTTGGTGCATAACATGTATAGGGTAAATATGGATCTAAATTTATCGAGAGCTCCTTAGTTGAAGCTCTTGTGTCATGTGATTTATGATATACTGACCCAAACCCATCTGACCCTAGGTCTGATATATGCACCTCAGGGTTGCATATCTCGAGTTCCATCATTTGATACATTGCTTATTTGCATGACCTCTAGATATTCATCCTTGAGGTGCATATTAGAACAATTTTTTGATGGGTATGGGAAAGTATCCATATTCAATGCACCATTACACAAGTACACAAAGAGTTGATGTATCACTCAATCCCATATATGGAAAGTAGTAATAGTAAATTATTATATTTTCATATTTTCCAGTGTTAAGTAACTTATTATAAGTATAAGCACCAGTATAGAAACAAATATGACTATGTGTTAAGTACCTGAATATATCTAGATATAAATCTCAAAATAAACCCACAATATCAACAAGAATAAACCAAATCATTCACCAAAATACTGAACACAAGAATGTAGACAAAACCCTTGAGGTAGGGTAACACCATATATTAATCCTTAAGGAAGAAGAACACTGCTCAAGCAATGCTTGATGCATTCACAATATTATTCACTATGTTTCATTACATTTCTTATACTTCTTTATATAGCTCTCTCTATCCCCTAGGAACCTTCTAGAGAGTCTTCTCACATTTATTACATATAACTACCATAGTGGGCCTTTATTAATATAGTGGACCTAGTCCACCTGACATTGAATAAACACATTCTCATATATTAAATGATTTTCGCTAATAATACATAACCACGTTCCCATTGGGTACCTCCCTAGGTACCCCATAGTAAATCCCTAAGTATACTACATTCCATCCCCCTTCACATGTTTCGTCCTCGAAACACGAGAATAAACCATACAATATGACCGGCTAAACAATGTAGCCAACTGGTACCAAGTATGACCGTCCATCCATCCCAATGGAAGGTGAACATGATGTTCATTTGCTGCCTTTCCACCCTGATCTTGCTCTGCATCATGTCGAGGTTGCCATGGGATTGTTTCTGTAGCCTGAGCTCTTCCTATAGTGTTGGTAGTCCTCCATGCACCTCTTGATCAGTTTCCTACTTGGTGCCCTATTGGTGCATAATTGTGTTGATGCACATGCCCTTGCCTTGATGACTATTGTTTCTCTATATGACGTGGATGACGATATACCACAACTGTATGAATTTGTTCTTTTTTCTTGAAATCTACAACAATTTATGCCTTTGAGTCAATGACCTCCTTAGCTTCTTGATTATGTCCTTCTTGTGGTTTTTCTTCATCTCCTTCTGTAGACTCTACCTCTGATTCAATTTCAAACTCTGCAATAACTTCTTTGTTGGCCTCCATGGGCCCATCTTTCTTACTAAGAGACACATCATGCAATGCGATTTTCTTTTTCTTGTACCAACGATTTAAAAACTTATTTTGAACATTAATATTAACTGTACCAACTAAGCCCATCCAAGGATATCCCAAAACAATATCCACATCATCCATATCTATAGCATGAAAATATGAATGCAACACATATTTGTCCATAGTGATCTTCAAATCTTTAAAAATTTGAACATGTTTATCAACAACCTGTGTGTTGTGAATATTCTTTGCAAGAACTTGCATTCTATTAACCAACTGAACATTAATAAAATTTTGTTGGAAACTAGGGTTAATAGAAACAATGACATTTTCTTTATGAATACAACCATGAACCTGTAATATAGATTTGTCACATGAAAATAAACCCTTGGTGCTCTCTGTATCCTTATTTTTTTCATGAGACCACCTATTTAACAATATTTTTCAAATTCTCCACTGGAGAGTGTCATCATCTCCTTGCAATCAAGCGAGTTCCACCAAATGGCAGTCTCACCTTGTAATTGGCGAGCTACCCAATGGGGGCAATTCTCTTCCCATGATGACTTTCTTTATTTAATGAATGCTTCAATACTAAGGCTATCACATTTTCTTGTAAAATACATCTTGCTATTAAAAACCCAAAAAATAGAACAAGAGTTTTAAAAATAAATCACTACAGAAAATCGCGGCTTTTTCCAGAGAAACCCTGAAAAACTATTGAATTTAAAATGCTCATAACTTTACTCCCTGGACTCTGTTTCGGCCATTTTGTTTTTTCAAAATTGGGTAATTTTCCGAGAGGAATTCAAATATCCAATTTTTTTGTCCAAATTATACACAAAAAGTTTAATATCTGAACCTGAAGTGTGTCGCCCTCTTTTTTCCTAGAAAACAAATCTGCAAAAAGAGAAAAAAATTATTCCCTTCTTTGGCCATGGAAAGTGCTTTGATACCACTTGTTAAGTTCCAAAGACCTGAATACAAAATACTACAATAGTACCAAAGATATATGAATACAATCACCACACAATACATATGGAACAATATAGAAAACCACCACTTTATTATATCAAAACCCTTGAGGTATGGCAACACCATACAATGGATCTTATTATGGAAGGGATCCTCTCCTATTCACTTGCCTCTTTGAGGGGAAAACCTCCTTATGAGCTTCAACTCCAAATACAATACTTATCTTCATATCCCATTACATTGCTTTGACACGTTTATATAGTTCTACCATCACATAAGAACATTCTAGAGGAGGAATCTTCTAGAAGCAGAACCTTCTAAGAAGTCCTCTTACATTTATTATATCTAACTACCCATTTATTATATCTAGATACCATAGTGGGCCTTATTTATTAATATAGTGTAACTAGTCCACCTTACATTCAATGACCTCCACTACCTCTCTAGCTACCTAACATTCCATCCCCCTTATGAAAGTGTTTTCCTTAATGTTTTTTATGAGGGTGTAAACCATATAATGGGGTCCCATGGATAAGTGTGGATAGTGTTGAAGTAGACTAGAGAACCATGATTCCATGTAGAAAGGAAAACCACCATGCTGAAGTAGTCCAACAACCATTGTAAACCACGGTCACATGTTCAAGTGCGCTTGTGAACTCCCCACAGAAGATTTTGAAACCCAATAACCAACTGAAAATGATGCTCCAAATACTGACACCTGTCATGTGGATCCAAATAAGAAGATCCATCTAAATAGTGGAAAAGGGTCGTAGCAGAATCTAGAAGTTATAATATCACTGTAGAATATGCAGGATGGACATTGGTAATAATCATTGGCTCCTGATTTTTCACATTGATGTTCTATA
>JASDQU010882014.1:24475-49826 GCA_032191745.1 Picea mariana
TGCTCTAGGGGATATATGACTCAAATTTGAACCAGGGTCAATCAAAACAGACACCAGATGGTTGGAAATCATACCTTCTATTTCCACCACTGAAGCTTGGTGGTTAGCTTGGTTATTATCCAAGGCTGCATAAATCTGCGACACACTCCTTGCCACATCATTGACTGTGGTAGTTTCCTGCATGTTATAAATTTTCCGACTGTTCTGTTGTCGGTGTGGGCAGTCTCTCAGGAGATGCTCTTCTCCGCAACCCCAACATTTCAGAGGTTCTTTCTTTGGGTTATTAGTATTTACTGGTATAGGTCCAGAATTTTTATTTCCTTCCATCGAGGGAAAGTTCTGCTGGAGTACACTCCGGGTTGGGTAGTTCATTTTGGGGTTCTTTTTGTAGTTTTTAAATTCTGAGGATTTGCTCCCCTTTTTCTGAAATCCCGAACCACTCTTCTATTTCTAGTCTCCACGAGACTCTGTCCGATGTCCATATTGTTCATGACAATATGTTGCCTTTCGTATAGTGTCTTCTAAGGTTTTTGGCTCGTCGAATTCAATTCGGTTCCGGTATTCCTTGGGTAACCCACTGATGAAGCGTTGTGCCTTCGCCTTCTCTGCCTTGACGTAGGGTACATATCTCAGTAAGTCGAAGAATTTGTTGACATACTCTTCCATAGTAAGTTGTCCCAGTTTGAGTTCATAAAACTCTTTAGCCTTCTCGTTGAAATACCTTTCCGACAAATACTTCTTCCGGAAGTACTTCTCGAACTATTTCTAGGACAGGTTCTCCTCGCGGACCCCTTTCATATTCTTAAGGTCTTCCCACCAGATGGAATCTTTTCCGTTCAGATTGAAAGTGGACACTCGAGCCTTCAAGTTCTCTGAAAAGTCATGGACTCTGAAATATTTCTTTAGTCCAAGTAGCCAGGCCTCGACTTCCTCTCCCTTCTTTATCTCACTGTCGAAGGAGGGAGGTTTGGCCTTCCGGAATTCCTCAAATTTATGACTCTTGGAAGTCTTTTGCTTCTTCTATTTTCTGCGAGAATAGGAACTAGTCCTGCTGTTGGAAGAGCCTTCTAAATCACCAGCTTCCTTCTCAGTGGAATCATCTGACACTGGTCCTTTACCTCTGGGGTGGACCTTTCTGGATGTGCTTCTCTCAGTATGGCCATTGACACGACCATGATTCTGCATATCAGGTTCATGCTGCATTTGTTGTTGTAGGTCAGATAAACTCTGCAGTTGAACTTCATTAATTTCAGTTTGCTTTTCTTGTTCTTTCATCATCCTTTCATTATCGGCCTTGCATCTTTGCAATTCGACCATGAGACTCCTCACAGTCTCAGCTAGGTCTAGAGGGGTTCCTATTGCTCTTCTTTCATCAGACTCTTCGTCTCTGTTGTGGGAGCCTTCTCCCACCTCTTGGTGAGTCACCATACTCTGCGTCTGTAGATTCCCGCGGTTGATCGTCCACTTAAGTGAAAAGACAAACGTTGGTTGTTAGTCAAGAGTTAAATTCATTCATTTTTTTATTTTTTTTATAATTTGCGCATAAATTCATAACTCTTTCACATGCATAGACAGTCGGGTTCTCATTTTCCAAGTTTTTAATCCTGGAAAAGAAAGTCAAGTCAGGGGGTTACTCCTCATAGGAGTGCTTCGAACGAAGTTTATGCGCGACTCGTGCATGAGCCCAATTAGGCCGAGTGTTGTAACCATGCTCTGATACCACTTTGTAACATACCCACTACCTAAAATCAAAGTTTTTCGTTGAATTCTCAATAATGAGAATCCTCGAAGCTTGCAGCTGCAAAATGCCAATCCCCGATCCACAGGTCTTTCATGCACCTACTCGGATTTCTGCTCATAACCGTGGTCTTTCCCGATGACAATTTCAAGGTTTTCGGGGTTTCGTCCTTTCTAATATCGAGAGTTCCTATGCTCTCGATTCCCTGATTTCCGATGAGCTCTCTTCCAGCCTTATCCCCTACTAACTATGCCCTCCGGTTCATATGATCGCTCTCATAAGACCACAACTTTATATCCTCCTATCGGAGTTTCAGACTTTCAAGTGCCAACATGCACTTGTCCTCAGGATTTGCGATCCCTCTCCTCAACACGCATCCTCTCTTAGATGGATGGTTCTGATCTCTCTGGGATTTCGAGACTTGTGATGTCCTGATTCCTTCGACCTCCAGAACTCTGATTTCCCAAATGATGATATCCCAATGTCTGGTCGGGACGTCTGCCTGGTGTGAGAAGGGTTAAACCCCGTGCACCTCCTATCTGATCTGACAGTTGACGGATAAATGGGCCAATATCTAACGGCCTAGATCCATTCTTCCCGCACACACTCCAGAGACTAAACTCTGAGCATCTTAACCCGATCCAACGGCTGACAGGATTTCTGAATGAGATCCAACGGCTCAGATTGTCCCCACCTTGTGCATTCTTCCACTACTTCGTGGATGTGGAAATATCAATGGTTCGATTGTTCTCTTGGGCCTTGGAATCTATGATCCCGATTTCCTCACTGTTCACGAAGATAGAGGGAAAAAGGGGCATGGTATGTAACGCCCTTGTTACTTCCGTCAATCTAACGGTTGCGAATGGCTATGGGTCATCCGACGAGATCTCGTTCGTCGATTTGTTACTTATCCCTACACTGCTATCTCGGAACCTTAAGAGGGTCATTCCTCCTCGTACAGGGTTATTAAGACTTTCCCATTCAAGTCCCTTTTCCAAGTTCTTGGAAAACCTTTCTAGGAAGGGAATTTCTGTGAAGAGTCCTATTCCGGGGCTTTCCTGGAGACGGGTAAGGACACAACTTCTCGAGGATGGGTCGGAAGGCAGACTTGGTTCAACTTATGTGTAATTAACTTCATTTATCAAACATAAGTCAATTCATTCATTTCCTGTTATAAGCGTATAACTATCCTTTCTTATCAAAACTCTGCACAGACATTCTTTATTGCAGTCATTCACAATTTCACAGTTTATGAGCATATATGTCAACATATGAATTTTAAAATGAAATATCTAAAACACTTATCAGAAATAACACCAGGAGTGAAGGCAACTGCTGAGAGGGGTACTCGTTTCCACCCAACCGTAGGCGTAGTGACTCCCAGCGGATTTACCACTAGCCACCCCCGAGCCGAGACCACGTTGCTCTGAGACTGCATCCCTTTGTCTGCCAGTGACCAGGAGCGAAGGTTGCAATCCCCTCCTCTCTGCTATCACTCACTCTGCATAAAAAAATGCCCGAGTTCCCCTTGTGTCTGCCCCCCTCTCCATTGCTTCTGCCATATGCCTTATCCTCTCGCGAGGTTGTGTGTGGCACGATTACCCTCGCGCTGATCAGGCCTGACGGCTCTATGGATGCGTGGTTCACCATACCATCCCTCATCAAGCCGCCTGCCTACCAGCCTGCGAGACATTAAATTAGGGGGCTAGAGAGCCGATTTTGGTTCTCCGGGCCAATGGAGTCCAAATATGGTGTTAATTCTCGGTGGAAGTTAATGTCACCTTTCCAGGTGCCTTCCACCACCATCGTGGTCTCTTTTTCTGCACATCCCCTCTCAGCAGTCCTGCAGTAATTCAAAATGTTATTCACATTCATTGACCTTTTCCTCAAGGTCCATTTACATCACATATTCACATTTATGAGTTTTCCATAGTTCTTGGCCAGTCCAGTTATATTTACAAGATGGGGGAAATAGGGTGTTACAAAATACAATACAATCCTAATCAAAGATAGACATCAGATCTCATCATAATCATTTAAACAAGAAATGAATCTCCAAGATCCAACAAACCCTAAAAATGATCACAACTAACTGCCTAAAGAAACAAATCCAAACCACTTTCTCTTAAGGATAGTGCTAGGTACAAGAAATCCAAGTATACCCATTTAGACAAAAAATTGTGTTTTTTTCATACCCAAGACCATAAGAAATGGTCCCATTCAAATAGCGAAGGAACCTTTTGCCTACCTGCCAATGGAACTTCTTTGGATTCACCTTAAATTGAACTAGTACATTCACAATATATGATAATTAGGATGAGTATTACACAAGTAACTAAGACTACCAACCAATTGACAATAGAACCTACCATCCTCTTCTTCACTTCGATCATCAACTCATAGTTTGGTACAAGGATCCATGGGTGTGGATATAGGTTTACAATTCTCCATTTTGAATCATTTTAAAACCTTCATAGCATATTTAGCTTGATTCAGAACAAATCGATTATTGTCCTGCCACACTTCTAAACCAAGGCAATAATGAAGGGGACCCCAATCTTTCATCTCAAATTCTTTACACAATTCATTTTTCAACACATAATTAAACCATCATCATTTCCAGTTAGAATAAGATCATCTACATACAAAAAAACAATAAGAATGCTCTCACCATCATGCAGAAAGTATAGATTAACATCAATAGATGATTTCATTACTCCCTTTTCTTGAAACCACTCATCAATACGAGTGTACCATGCACGCGAAGCTTGTTTAAGACCGTACAAGGCCTTCTTCAATATGCACACAAGATCTTCTTTAACATGAACCTCAAATCCCTAAGGCTTTTGTACGTAGACCTCTTCCCGCAAGACACCATTTAAGAAATTTATCTTCACATCTATTTGGTGAAGATTCCAATTAGTACTCACAGTGAAGGAAAGAACACTTCTTATGTTAGTATACCGAGAAATGGGGGAAAATGTATCATCATAGACAATATCAAGATTTTGACTAAATCCTTTTGCCATAAATGTTGCCTTATACTTCTCGATGGAACCATCATCTTTATGCTTCAATTTGAATATCCATCTGCTTCCAATGACTTTATTTCCTTATGGAAGTGGAACTAGGTCCCCCACATCGTTCTTCACGATGCTGTCATATTCTTCATGCATAACTTCAATCCACTCTCTAGAATTCGAAGCTTCATCAAATGTACTGGGTTCATAATCAATCAATCCACTCATCGATGCAACAAGATTAGCTTCATACTTTCTATTTGGAACTTTGGGTTGTGAACATCTCCTGGGAGAAGACAATTTTGGCTTGTTTTCATCTTTCAAGCCTTATGCTAGTGTCTTTATCCATGTAGGAAACTCCCTGGTTTTTTCTTGATGTTCCTCATAATCTTTAGTAACTTCATCTGATTTATCATGTTTTCTGTCATTTCTTATGACATCTTTACTTTCATTGTCCTTTGTTTTATCACTGGCTTTTGGAACATCTAGCTGCACTTCAATACCAAGAGTGTTAGATGTCATTTTATAACCAAATTCATCAAAAATAACATCCCTACAAAGTATGGTTCTCCTTTCAGTAGGAACAAATATTATATATCCCTTATGCTCATCACCATACCCAACAAATACACCTCTTTTGTTGGTAGGTTCAAATTTTGTTCACATATATGAAGGTATATAAGTATATGTTGGAGAACCAAACACTCTAAAATAATCAACATAAGTATTTACTCCAAAAAATGCCTCCTTAGGTGTAACTTCCCTCAATGAATTATGAGGACACCTTTTTAATGTGTGCACAACATTAAGACATGCATCTGCCCAAAGGAACCATTGCATACCAAACTGCTCCAGCATGCACCACATAGTTTCGAAAATGCTCCTGTTTTTTCTTTCTTTTAGTCCATTTTGTTGAGTGTAGGGAATACAATACTCCCTCTTGATCCCAAACCTATTACAAAAATAAACAAACTCATGAAACTTGTACTCTCCCCCATTGTCACTCCTTAATATCTTGATGTTATAATACATTTTATTTTATAAGATGTCATTTTATAACCAAATTCATCAAAAATAACATCCCTACAAAGTATGGTTCTCCCTTCACTAGGGATAAATATTTTATATACCTTATGCTCATCACCATACCCAACAAAATACACCTCTTTTGTTGGTAGGTTCAAATTTTGTTCACATATCTGAACGTATATAAGTATATGCTAGAGAACCAAACACTTTGAAATAATCAACATAAGGCTTTACTCTAGAAAAATTCCTCCTTAGGTGTAACTTCCCTCAATGACTTATGAGGACACTTTTTTAATGTCTGCACAACATTAAGACATGCTTCTACCCAAAGGAACTGTGGAATACAAACTACTCCAACATGCACTACATAGTTTCAACAATGCTCCTATTTTTTTTCTTTTTGCTAGTCCATTCTATTGAGGAGTGTAGAAAATACAATACTCCCTCTTAATCCAAGACTTCTTACAAAAAGAAACAAACTCAGGAGACTTGTAATCTCCCCCAATGTCAGTCCTTAATATCTTGATACTACAACTTGTTTGATTTTCTACCAAGAATTTAAATTCACAAAATTTATTAAACACCTCACTTTTATGTTTCATGAAATAAATCCAACACTTCCTAGTAGGATCATCAATAAAGGTAACAAAGTAAAAGTATCCAGAAATAGAAGGAGTACTCATCGGTCCACACACATCAGAGTGAATAAGGTCTAATGGTTTCCTCACAATTTTCTCCTCATTTGTGAAGAAGGGATCTCTATTATGCTTTCCCATGGCACACAGATCACACACAACTCCTGTGGTAACAGTAAATTGTGGCATGCCTCTTACCATCTTCTGGACTTTCTTGAGACTGTCAAGGTTCATATAACCAAACCTCTCGTGTCATAGTTCTACCAGTGATCCATCGTCATGAACCAATGCTTTATGTTCAACAATACCTACAATTAATCTATCAAGGCCACCATCTCTGACTCCATTGAAAATTACCTTATTATCCTTAAGGTTAATGATTGTACAACTACTTTTTCCAAAATTAACTGCCATATCTTGGTCAATAACAACACTTACCGAAAACAAATTCTTTTTAAGAGCAGGAACAAATAAAACATTTGTAATTGGTGCAATACCTCTGCTTGGCATTCAAATAGGAATTGTGCCAATTCCTTTTACATCATGGGATCGGTCATCACCCAAGAACACTGATTCTCCTGATCTATATTGAAGAGTTGAAAATATCTCCTTATGAGGTGTCATATGCCTGCTTTCACTAGAGTCAATATGCCACACATCTTTGCGAGAATCATTAGCGGAAATAATAGATAATATGGAGAATTTTTCAAACCGTTTTAAGAACTCATCAGTTCCATCAACATAATTACCATCAACATAGTTACCTTGATGAGACTTGGACCGATCCTTACCATGATGTTGATCATGTCCCTTTTCACCCTCAAAATTCCTTTTGGGACAATCTATCGCAAAGTGACCCCTTCGGTTACAATTGAAGCATTTGACCTTTCAAAGGTTTCTTCTGGATGAAGAAGACTCATCCCCATTGAATGGTTGTCGAGGTGTATTTCCTCCTTTATTTTTTTTCCACTTCTTTTATAATTTATTTATCATCGACCACAAAGAAACATCCTTTGAATCTTTTTTATTCTTCACCTTCTTTCACATCTCCTCGGATAGAAACATGTCATACAACTTCTCAAATGACCACACCATTTCTCTACCTGCAATATTGTTTACAAACATTTTATAATCATTAGAGCAATGATCTGAGAAGTTTGTATTCACCAATTTAATCATTAATCCTTCATTGATAACAAATCTTTTCTTAGTTAACAAGATATTTAAATTGACAATGCATCTTGCATTGTTATGTTGTTAGCTTCACTTTAACTACAATCTTTACTTATAAAATTAACTTGCATAACCCATGCACATAAATAAATTGTGAAAAGTAAAGAGGAGATCAAAGAGAACAAAATTACACAAATACACCAAAACTTAATAACGGATTTCACCAAACACCCTGGCTACATCTTCGGGTCCACTTCCCATGGAGTGACATTTTCATTAAATCAACAAAATTGGAAAAATTACATGAACATATCCAACTTTTGGAAATGACTCTCAATTTTTTTGCTTAGATCCAGTTCCGGTCTACACCATTGTGTCCTCCTTGAAATTCTGATAAAAAATGACCATACACATGGCTATGTTATGATTTGGGCTTCCCTCATTACCAACAAGCCTCTTGGGCATGAAAATTGCCTCCCCTCTATGGTAAAATCCCCCTTGGTTATATACCAAAGGGTGAATACTTCAATTCTTCCTTCACCCACATTTAATGGGATCTGGTCCCATTTAATTTAGGGAATAAAACATACCAAATATCAACTTTAATACATATATGGTCCGACCAAACCAATTAATTGGTTAACCATAACAATATATCTCAACGACCATATATGGTTTTCTGCCAATAATATGTGGCCTATGGAATGAAAACCATAAATAATAATCATATGGTTTTTAAAAATCCTATATATAATATATGACCAACTAATTTTTGGTGAACCATATATATATGGTTAAAATCCGTAACCATATGACATAATCCATCCATATGATATGGTTCCCCACTTTTAATGGCTTTGACCATTTTTTTAAATGGGTATGAAATATATTTTTTAACAACCATATAATATATATGGTTTATAACCATATATCATATAACAAATCGACATATTTTAAAATAACCAAATCCACTTTTAATGGATTTTGGATCCACTTTTAATGGAGATTGGATCCACTTTTAATGGAATATGGTTTTTTAACAAATATTTGTTATATGTTTAAAAACAATTTCAATTTGTTTGTTAAATAAATAAACCATAACCAATAAAATATTCCATGACCACCCGTGTGCCACGTGGTGCCATGTGTCACTTGCTCGCTAGTCCACCTGTCTACCACATGTCATTGCCATGTTAGCACTACATCATCACTACTACGTCATCATGTCATGTCAACCTACCATGTCAGCATGCCACATCAAAATTTCCATGTCATCACTACCACGCCAACATGACACATCATCACAGCTACGTGTCTCTGTCACTTTGACTTTTTCCCTATTGGACCACAACTTTGACTGGCCATAACTCTTGCATACATAGGTCGTTTGATCTCTCGTTCATGTTGTTGGAAATCTCTTGTCGAGCTATTCGATATGGTGTCAGTCTTGAGGTGATCCGAGGACTTTGAAATTTTTTCCATCCTGGATCATTCCTCCCCACTAAGAAGCTTTTGGACCACCAAAAGTTGATCATTCATTAATCAAGCGAGGGCATTGCATCCCCACTTGTATAGAATCCACCCATCATGAATGTATAGTGAAAGCCTGATGCATCACAACAAATTGTCCAACCATGGTAAAAACTGCAATTATAATGTTGATATAAACATTCATTTTCTTACTTCCGTAATATCTTGCATGCACTGTCATGTCTATCAACCAAAAAAAAATGACTAACAAAAGTAAGAAATGCATTACTGCTAAAAGAAATGAATCAAAAAATTGGTTTATGTTCTAAAAATTTTACCAAATGATTTTACCAACTCATGGAGATGACATGGATCGCAACTTGGAGACATATCTGCTACATTTGGGTTTCTTTGGTTTCCCAACATGAGAACAAGAGATTTTCTAGCATTAACAAGCCTCTCTATTTGTCTTGTACTCACTGGAGATTCTTTAGTCTTGATATTATGATCATGAACAATATATTCAACCTTGTCCTTAAGAAGATGATATTTATTTTCTTCACGATAAAATATGGTTTTTCTATCACATAAATATGGGCTACCAAAGACGATTCCACATATGTCGGGAGGAATAAAATATAGTACCACCTCATCAGTAAACTTGGAAGAAATTGCAAACTTGAGTGTACATTTTATAGTAACTTGTAATCAAGTGTTCTTCCACACCCATCTCAAGTGATATAGTTTTACATGAGGCTAAGTCTTTAAACCCAAATCCTTAACAATTTCTTATGAAATCAAGTTAACTTGAGAGCCACTATCAAACAAAGTATCTACCTTTGTATGTTTTACAATGACTCTTACATGGAAAAACTCATTTCTCTTCTTATCATTATCTCCAGTCTTAAAAGATTGAATAATAGAACTTGGACTAGCAAGTGATATACCTTTGATCCCCATAGTTGTAATCATTGTCTCATCACCTTAATCATACCCCAAGTCCTGTTGCACTGTAGCAATAGTATTTTGTTCCTCCTTCTTCTGGAACTTCTTTGGTAACAACTCAGGATGCAATTTCCAATAGTGATCTTCATCATGCCCCTTCTTCTTGCACTGAGTGCATGTGAGATTCTCTTTATTCATTGTAGTTGTTTTCTTTCCCTCTTTCTTCGACTGCTTCTTGAATTTAGGTGGTTCATTCTCTATACCATTCTCTCCTTTGCTAGCTTCAAGACGAGTAGCTTGTACTGACATTTTGTCAATATTAGTAGGATTAACATCAAAACAATATGGCGAAGATAAGAATGTAAACCACCAATGTATTTAAGAATAGTTTCACAAGTGTGTAATGTAATTTCCAATGATAAATCCTTTTTCTTGAATTCTTGTGTATAAGCTTGAACATTTTTCCCTTTTAATTGTTTTAGAAGTAACCATTCAATCATATATGTTTGATTATATTCCAAAGGATAGAATTTCTTTCTCATTGCATAAATAAATTCAACCCAAGAGGAAATGATTTTACCATGTTGTACCAAATTCACGTGAGCTCGACTCTCCCACCATATGAGAGTTGTAACACTCATGCGGAGAGTAGCCAACTGAATCTTTGCAATGTCTTTTTTTATCTTTTTCACCCTACACTAAATTTCTATCTGCTTTACCCAATTGTCTAATTTCTTTGCATTCAATTCTCCATCATAAACATGCAAGTCAAATTTAATATTTAGCTTTAATAATGACATATCATGAGAATGTAAATGATTTTTAGAATGTTTATTCTTAGAAGAATGTTCACTTGGAACCATTAGTAAATGATGATGATGGTGGTGGTGAAGAAGGTTCTAAAGTTCCACCACCTTCACTTCCTCCTTCTATTTTCATCGAAGATTCACCTTCTCCAATTATTTGAGCTCTTCGTTGCCATCTTTCATTGTAAAGTTCTTGCACCATGGCTTGCATCAAATCAAATTCCTCAAATAAATCATATTTAGATTCATAAGGACCTAATGTTCTCGGTGATTCCATCTCACGTTTACAAAGTCTCATTTGGATTTTTGGATTGTAACTTGCAAGCTTTCCTTCACCTCGCTTGAGTCTAGCTATTGTAAGCATCCAATTGTCAACCATTCTCTGATACAACTTGATATGAGAAGTATTTAGTCACCAATTTAATCATTAATACTTCATTGATAACAAATCTTTTCTCAGTTAACATGATCTTTAAATTGACAGTGCATCTTGCATTGTTATGTAGTTAGCTTCACTTTAACTACAATCTTTACTTCTGAAATTAACTTGCATAACCCATTCACATAAGTAATTTGTGAAAAGTAAAGAAGAGATCAAAGAGAACAAAATTAGACAAATACACCAAAACTTGATAACATAGTTCACCAGACACCCTGGCTACATTTCTAAGTCTACTTCTCATGGAGTGTCCTTTTCATTAAATCAACAAAATTGGTAAAATTACATGAACATATCCAACTTCTGGAAACGACTCTCAATTCTGTTGCTCAGATCTAGTTCCGGTTTGCACCATTGTGTCTGCCTCATAATTATGATTAAAAAAATGACTATACACACGACTATGTTCTGTTATGTGCTTCCCTCATTACCAACAAGCCTCTTGCGCATGAAAATATTCTCCCCTTTATGGTAAAATCGCCTTTGGTTATATACCAAAGGGTCAATACTTCAAGTCTTCCTTCACCCACAACTAATGGTATTTGGTCCCATTTAATTTGGGGAATAAAACATACCAAATATCAACTTTAGTACATAACAATATATCTCAATAACCATATATCATTTTTCCCCAATAAAATGTGGCCTATGCAATGGAAATCATAAATAATAATCATATGGTCTTTAAAAATCCCATATATAATATATGGACAACTAATTTTTAGTGAACCATATATATATGGTTAAAATCCATAACCATATGACATAATCCATCCATATGATATGGTTCCCCACTTTTAATGGCTTTGACCATTTTTTTAAATGGGTATGAAATATATGTTTTAACAACCATATAATATATATGGTTTATAACCATATATCATATAACAAATCGACATATTTTAAAATAACCAAATTCATGTTTAATGGATTTTGGATCCACTTTTAATGGAGATTGGATCCACTTTTAATGAAATATGTTTTTTTTAATAAATATTTATTATATGTTTAAAAATAATTTCAATTCATTTGTTAAATAAATAAACCATAACCAATGAAATATTCCATGACCACCCGTGCACCACGTGGTGCCATGTGTCATTTTCTCACTGGTCCACCTGTCTATCACATGTCACTTCCACGTCATCACTGCCACATCATCACTGCCAAATCATCATGCCATGTTAGCATGCCGCATCATCACTGCCATGTTATCATTGCCCTATCAACATAACATATCATCACTGCCATGTGTCTCTGTCACTTTGACTTTTTCCCTATTGAACTAGAACTTTTATCAGCCATAACTTTTGCATACGAGGGCCATTTGAGCTCTCATTCACACCGTCAAAAAGATATCGTTGAGCTCTTCAATATGGTGTCAGTATTGAAGCCATATGAGAACTTTAAAATTTTGGCCATCCCAGATCCTCTTGGATCAAGAAACTATTTAAAGCAATAGATACCAATTCTTCATTTGAGATTGTATCACCAACATCATGTAGTTGACCTTGAATCTCTTTGATCCTGTCAAGATAAGAAGAGGCACTCTCTCCTTCATCCATCTAAATGTGTTCAAATTGCTTATGAGAAACATCCTCCATGAAATGATCGAAGACTCAAAAGGGATTTCAACTTGTCCCATAATTCTTTGGTTGTCTTGCAGTCTCTCGCATGTACAACCAAAGATGATCTCAAATTAATTGAGATAATAATTTGAGCCTTTATATCCCTCTTACTCCACTTGGATTGATAATTGGGATCAATCAATTTTGGTTCCTTCCCATCAAATATGGAGAAGACACCACGTTCAGTCAAGATGAGCTCCACAAAATATTTCCACGAGGAATAATTGGATGCGCCTTCCAATTTTTCAGAATCACTTTATTTAAAGTTGTCCATTTCATAGAACGAAACATAACAACTCACAATTTGATCATACATTAATGAAAAAATTATATACCTTGAAGCCAGACTAATGGGAGCTACAAGTCAACCAACGAAGCACTCTGCCTCAACTTCCATGCAACCATTTATAATACCCCTGTTTCCCCCAGTTTGTAAAGTTAACTATAACTAGACAAGAGACTATGGAAGACTAAATATGTATGAATGTTTGATTTGATGAACCCTTGTATAAAAGGTTCAATGTATTAATTTATGTTATTAATAGAATTTGAATATGTGTTGCACCACGAATGAAAGGGGGAAAGTTTTCCAAGATAGACCATGAATGGTATGAGAGATATGGTGAGGGAAAACCAAGAATTGTTGAGATGAACCTCACCAGACCAATACCTACTGGGTGTAATTTCTCAACAATCCTCAGACCCAGAAATGAACTACCAGTCAGGATGGTAGTTGGAAGGCCATCCTCAAGAGTTAATGAGGAGATGGGGCAAGGTACCCATTTGTAAGGATTCCAGGCCTGACCATGAATGGGGATTCAGACCCAAAAAAAATTCTTAGGAAGTAAAGAAAGGAGGTAATTCAGAGACAGAGATAGATTTGTGATATAGCAGAGTAGAGAAAAACACTCTCCAAACAAGAGTAGTGAAGATTGTTGTGTTGGTTTTTTCACTTGGGTGAGCAAAACAACAACACTTGCGTGCCTAGTTGGGCCTGCTAGACAAGACAAAATTTCATGAGTGGGTTAAACAATCCAAACACATGCAATAAACAAAGAAACAAACTAAAACAACTAAGAAATAAAATTTAGAATGCATGAGAAACTTAGAACCATAGAAAATCAACCAATGACCAAGATAATGCCACCAATGGATAACTATATTAGTTGGAAAAACACCTCAGAGAAAAATGAGGAATTATGAGTCCCTTCTTCCTCCTTGGGAGGGCTCTTGAGTTCCCTAATGGAGAACCCTTCTTACAATGGAAGAAAAATGGAAAATGGTGAAGAAAATCCGTGCTTATTCCCTCAAGACGTGAGTGGAATGGCCTATTGCAATGATGCTTGAATACTCCAAGGAGAAAAGAGGATTCTCAAGGGAGAATTGAGGCAGCATAACAATACTATGAAGATCTTGGCTTCTTAGTGTACCCATGGCTCTTATTTATAGAATTTCTTCAAGGAAAAATGTTATTGGTTGTGAACAAGATGCCTTTTAGGGCACGCTTTGGTCCTTGACCAACCCCCCATTTGGATTTTGCTCAGATATGGAGGTCAAATCAGGTTGGGAGTTGGTCCATAAGTGGTTGGAGGGCCGACAAGAACCATAAATGCGTTGTTCATAGGAGTGCATGGATTTTCTCATACATAGTCGTGCATTTGGTGCATTGTGCGCTTTGAGAGCTTTGTTGGCTGACACACTGTGTACATGCTTCCTTTGGTAAATTTGCGCATGTCAATTTTTTCCCAATTGTATAGTTTTTTTCCTTTTGAAATGTATTTTAGTGCTACAAGTGAACTAATTGTTGTTGGCATTACTGTATTTCTGTAACCATTTGCTTGAAATGTTAAAGACGAAATTTCAGTGATAACCGATGCCCCCTGATGTGTGAGGTTAGTAGCATACGTATAAACAAAATACATCAATGTTTCTTCTACTGAGAGTGCCATTGTAATGAAGAGTGGTGAGAGGAACTACAAGAGCGATCCATCAGAGGGAGAGGGGAAACTGTGGGACCCAAACCTTTCTCTAGGAAGAAAAATAAAATATGTATGCAAATGAGGCAGGCATGCCCCATGCTCGTGTCATGTAACCAAAATGTAAGACGGTATCTGAAGATGTATGTTGGTGTAGATAACTGCAGTGCTCTCTGGGGCGGTTGATAATGGTAGATGACAATTCTGAATGGTGAACATACTTTGAAGTGAGGCAAGGACTCCTGTAATAAGTGTCAATGACTCGTAGGCATTGATGGCCTAACGAATTCAGAGGTCTTCGATTGGTGTAAAACAATTGCAATAGGCACATAGTAAGACCCATCATAACATGATATTTTTATGAAGTCGAATGTTATGGGGGTCAACGAAATCAAAGAGAAATGATGATTCTCTCTGTGTCATCTGAGACTCCTCATTGTAAAGGTAATGAGAGTCAAGATATTTCCGCCCTTCCGGAAACTGTGTTGATGTCAACAGAAAGCAAGGCATGACTCCAAGAAGCAAAGAGCTTTGTGAAATCTACTGAGATGAGATTGAGAACTGACAGGTAACATGGACAAAGTCAAGATGTGGTGAGACTCAAGACTGCCTTTGGTTGGGGAATGTTGAAGGATGATTAGAAGCAACCGTAAAACTATATCTAGTGTCAGGGGGATGACTAGATATGGGGTTAAACTGTGCCAGAGGCTTGACAAAGTGGACAAACTCAGAGATCAGGGGTACATGGATTGTGGGATACTTTGGGTTCGTGAACGATGTCGGACAAATAAGCCTCCAGACAATCCTACTTGGACTCTTGATGAAGGTGAAGAAATGAGTAGGGACATAAATGATTTACAAAAGAAGACAGTAACAAAAGATGAACTACAAGAGATGATGCATTCAACGGAAGCTAAGTTGGAGGCAATAAATACTAAGATGGATGGTTTAAAAGGGGATATCATGGAAGGATTGAAAAATTTCCTAATAGAGAGGACACCTGAAAGTGAAAATGTATCCCATGAAATTCATGATGATGACACAAGGAAGGTGAATCAAGAATGGAGAAACTCCAAATTTGGGTTGAAGACCAACCACGTTCCTAAGATCGATATGAGGAAGTTTGATGGAAAGGACCCAATCACATGGATACTTCAAATGGAGAAATTCTTTGATCTACATAATGTGCCACATACACAAAAGGTACAAATTGCTTCTTTATATTTAGAACCCAATCAATTTGTATGGTATTGATGGATTTGTTCTCACAAATCACGCATCACTTGGACAATTTTCACAGAATAAATGATAGCACACTATGAGGATACAAGGAGAAATACCTTCTTTAGCCAATTGATAAATCTCAAGAAAAAGGGTTCAGTTACAGAGCACATCGAGAACTTCCAAATATTGAATATAAAGGTAACAAATATTCCAGATGAGCTCTTGATTGATGTATTCATAGGAACTTTAAAGGATGACATTCAACATGAGGTTCACATTTGGGAACCCAAATCATTGGAGAATGCATTTAGGGTGGCAAGAAATGTTGAAAGTAAAAATATGGCTATGGCTACTAGAAGGACCAATCCTAACATCTATAGAGAGAATAATGCTCCTTCTTTTAAAACACCTCAACCTACAAGGTTGACACCTCAACAATTGGAGGAAAGAAAAGCAAAAGGTTTATTCTTTAATTGTGACAATAGGTACAGTAAGGAACATAAGTGTGGTGAGAAGAAATTATTCTAAATAGATTGTGAAGAGGAAGAAGAACAAGAACAAGAACAAGAACAAGAACCATCTCAAGATGAAAACGTAGAAGCAATTTTGTCTGAAGAGTTGACTCCCATGATATCTTGTAATGCATTGGATGGAATTAGCACTCCTTAAACCCTCAAGATCGAAGGATATATCAAAAAGAAAAAGGTAATAGTCCTAATTGATTATGGCAGTACTCATAATTTCATTCACTATAAATTAGCCAAAGCTCTCAATTGCTTTGTATATCCAGCGCCAGAGTTTCAAGTAATGATTGCAGATGGAGGAATTATCAATTGCTCAGGAAAATGCAATAAGATAAATATTACTTTGGGGGAATATGTAATGAATAGTCCAATGATTTCTATACCCATGGGTGGTGCTAATGTTGTACTAGGAATCTAATGGTTACAATCATTAGGAACAATGGCTTTTAATTTTCAAGAACTTTTCATGAAATTTTCATTGGAAGGAAAATAAATTGAGTTAAGAGGTATCACAGGGAAACCTGGTAAGGTTATAAGCTCTAATGGCACGACAAAATTATTGAAAAAGGGGCATCAAGGTGTTATTGCACAACTATGCTCACTAGATGTTCAAACATCTAAACCATCTATTCCTTAATATTTGCAAGGGATAATTGATAAGAATTCCAAAGTATTTGAAGATATTCCCAAAGTTCTTCCACCCACTCGAAATCATGATCATGATATTCACCTAATTCTTGGGAGTGTTCCTCCTAACATCAGGCCATACATATATCCTTATGCCTAGAAGAGTGAAATTGAGCGCATGGTTGAAGAAATGTTAGAGGCTGGCATTATTAGACCTATCCAAAGTTCTTACTCTGCACATGTGGTAATGGTATTCAAGAAAGATGGCTCATGGCGTATGTTTCCAAATTATAGAGAGATCAACAATATCACTATTAAAGATAAGTTTCCCATTCCCGTCATTGATGAATTGTTAGATGAACTACATGGAGAAATATATTTCACAAAGTTGGATCTCCATTTAGGGTATCATCAGATTAGAATGAAAGAAGAAGATATCCCAAAAACAACATTTTGAACTCATGAAGGCCATTATGAATTTTTGGTCATGCCTTTTGGCCTTGTAAATGCACCTTCCACATTCCAAAGGTTGATGAATTCCATTTTCAAGCCCTTCCTTCGAAAATTTGTGTTAGTATTTTTTGATGATATACTAATCTATAGAAAGTCTTGGGAGGATCATGTGCGACATGTTGACAAGGTGCTACAACTACTAAAGGAGAAAAAAATATATGCCAAACCATCCAAATGTTTCTTTCGAGTTAAGAAGGTAGAGTATTTCCATTTTTTGTTAAATTCGAAATTGAAAAATTATTGCCATTTATGGAAATTCCGAATTTCTAATTTAGTTAATTGTAATTTATTATTATGATTGTTGGGCAAAGATTTGATTTTCCCAACCAACTCTTTGACTATGACACTTGTAAGAAACAAATAATTTTATATTTATTGCTGAGAGACAAATGGAACAACTAGGTTGAAATTAGCTAACCATGACTCCATGAGTGGGGAACATGTTTGAACTACCTCAGGGCTCAATTCTACAAGTGGAAAATCAGGAATTTGACCATTGGCAGCCCCTAAAAAATAGGGATTTGTAAAGCTGCGAAAATTCCCAAGGGGAAAAGACCTAGGCACAAGATGCTTTTTCATATATAGCATATGGGAGGAGGCAGGAAGCTTCCTAGTATGTTAAGGAAAGGAATATCACTTGCTATTATGAGCATTGATTTCTGAGTGTGAGGCAAGGAAAAATTTTCTGATTTTGAAAGAGGACGATAACTAAGGAGGAGTTTGGAGTTCTCCCTCATGGATTCATGGTCAGGCTAGGGGGTGAACGGAGCAAGTAGATTGGTTGTTCTGTTCTATGCTTGGGTGGAACTTGGTTGTTTCGTTTGTTGTCTGAGCACTTTGTTCAGATATGTTCATCTACTCTTCCCTGGTTGAATTTTTTGTTGATTAAATAGCTAGTAGCATACATCTTACTAAATTTTGGATGAATGTCCTATTGTTTTATGGATGATAGAATACATCTTCCTGTGTTGGAAGAATGAAATAAAATTGTGGAAAAGCTTTTACAGTTGAATTTGTTCAGTAAGTATAATTAGAGAGTTATTGTGTATGATAAGTTGTTGGTGGTTATGTGAAAGTTTCTTATTCTAGTGATATACTCTCTGAATCACAGTATAAATATAGATTGAAGTGTGAATATGTTTAAGGACTTATTGCAGATTTTTTTACAGATTGAAAGTTAGTAAGTACAGATCTACAGGAATTATATGTATACTTTTATATGTTGCAATACATTTACACAGGATAGAAATATTACCATGATAAATGTAAACTATATCATATCTATATATATGTGTATATATTTACTCAAGGACTGTTAAACTGTACAACTACCTAATAAAGTTTTGAGTGTTTACCAGAATTAGAATTATATATATGTAAACAGGTTGTTGCCCATACAAATTTTTCAGAGCCACATGAATATATAATACACAGAAATTATATATTGACTATTACAGGTATTTTTCCATTAAATCCAACTAAATTAAGGGTTATTTAAATGTCGCAGGTGTTGGTTGTGGAGCCTGATTATATTCCTAATTCAAAGGTCCTTTCTTTCAGGCGTGTTTATACCCCATGAAGTATTTACACCCCAGAAGTATGTACACTCTTCCACATGGGGGAGTGCAGAGGCGGGGTACCCCCTCTGCAGGGTCCGGAGGGGCTATCCCCTCGGTTGGGGGGCCTGGGGGCAAGCAGGCCCCCAGCAAGGGTTCGGGGGCGAAGCCTCTGAAGCAAAAATTGCCTTGTAAAAGTATATTGTAATTTCATTGTAAATCTGGACCGTTCATTATAAGGTCACAGATCTAACGATAGAGATTATGTTAGGGTTTTTTGCCCTAGAAGGCAACCCTCTTTTATGAGGGAAATGTATTGCAGCTATGGATGATGGTGAATATTGTATTCTAAGAGAGGAGACTGTGAGAGAAAGAAGAGGAAGTTACAGCGAGTTTTGCTGTAGGTTGTATCCGTTCATTTGCTGGATAATAATAAAGCAAGAACCTGGCAATTTCTCTGGTGGACGTAGCCCACACTGGGTGAACCACGTAAATCTGTGTCTCTCTTGTATTGTGTGTCTTCTATGTTTTGTTTCTGCATTTGTTTTATTTTATTGCTCCGTGGTCCTGTTTTTCTAACAGCAGGTAGGGTTATTTAAGTCATGACAGTTTTACCTCTGTAGATTTCTTATCAATATTTATGGTGAAGTGCAATGATAGTCCGTTTAGGGTTACAGTTTAGTTTCCTGCTCGACTGGTCATGGTTTGACTCTTACCTATTGGATTCGTTAGCCCTTATTCCAAAGTCGGTTATCATGGGGTTGTTAAACGATAAGAAATGAACAATTTGTGCCACTGTTTATTCATAACCCTCCTGAGTTTTAACGCCTATGCGTATTGGTGTCATATTTGTAATAACTATGCATATTAGGGACACTCTCACATATGACCTATGGTGTGAACAATACATTTATCCTAAAGATCGTTAAATATACATATATAACTATTCCATAGTATGCCCTATGGTTTGCGTGAGTAGAATGGAATCTCTAAGGTGAATAAAATTGTTTTGCACAAGTAGAATGGAAGTTCTAAGGTGAATAATATTGTTTTGCACAAGTAGAATGGAAGTTCTAAGGTGAATATATTGTTATTTATTAGGTACTCTTTCTCCTCCTTGTTGAGGATAGGATTGAGTTAGTTATGCATATATATCTATATATAACTTGCACCTATGTCAAGAAAATGGTAAGTGTAAGTGGCGGAAGACAAAAGAAGCAATAGAATTATTTCGGTAGTATAGTTAATGAATTCCTGAAAGGTTTTGAAATACGAATGAACAACTCTAATGACCCTAATTTTTTTTTTTTTAATTAGTAAATTTGGGGTACATTACATATGGTATCAGAGAAAAGGTTACAACACTTGGACCTTAAAGCCAAAAATGTTTGCTTAGCACATGCTTTCTGTTTAATGAAAAACTAACAAAAACAATTACTGTTACAAACAGAAAAACTTTATTTCTGTTGTGATAATGGAAGCAAATAATGAATTTGAGATTAGACTCGAGGAGAATCATGAGCAAAGGCTTCTTGAACAAACTAGGTAGAACAGTGAAGAAAGTTCAACTAACCAAGTTCTGGAAACCATGAGAAATCTTATCGTGGAGCTGCAAGTTTTCAAGGAAGACAATGAGAAACTAAAAAAAGGACAACAAGAACAACATTAAATGAATGAAGTACTATTGCGTAGCATAGTAACAAAAAATATCCCAAAGGACAATAACGAGGAAGAAGAGGTCAGCAAAAGGGCCTCCAAAAATTCTGGTCCTTAGGGAGAAAAATGGGACAACTCTTCCGAAGGTGCACCATCAACAGAAGATAAAACAACCACAGGAAGAAAGAGGAAATAAGTGGACCATTTGGAGGGAGAGTTTAAAAAAATAAAACAGTCCACCTTTGACGGGGAATCCAGGACATGGGAGGAGGCTGAAGCATGGTTACTAGACATAAAAAAGTATTTCCAGATCTACAATTATTCCAGCAACATGAAGGTCAGAATGGCCATCTATAACCTAAAAGGAAAAGCAAGCATATGGTGGCAGGACCTGAAGTTGGCCAAGGGCCTAAAGGAAAAACAGATGGAGTGGTCAGATTTCAAGAAATACTTTAAGAAATAGTATTTGTATGAAAGTTACTATGAAAGAAAAACCAAATAATTTTATGAGCTATGACTCAGTCAAATGACTATGGATGACTTGATAAACAAATTCTTCGAATTATTAAGGTTTGTGCCTTATATACGGGAGGAAAAAGTAAAAATCCATCGGTTCCTAAGTTATTTACCACAGTCCTATAAGGACAGAATCGAATTCGACAACCCTAAGTCCTTAAGCGAAGTTTTCATGAAGGCTCGAATGTGTTACGATCAATACAAACAACGGTTTGAATTTCCCAAGGCCTAGAAAGACAAGAAACAAGACAGAATGAACCAGTGGAAGAAGGGCTATCAACCAACCCCTTTCTGAAATGAAACAAAGAGTTTTCCAAGGAAATATTTTCACTCCAATAACCAGAACACCCAAGGGGGAGGTAAACCAGTTAATCTGGGAACAAAGAAGTTTGGGGACAGCCCTAGAGAACCGTTAAAATGTTGGGAATGTGGAGAAACTCACTTAAGGAGGAACTGTCCACGTTTAACTTCTGCAGCCAGGACTACGGTTCACAACCCGCAGGAAGCCTCTACAGTGGGATATGTGGGCATAAGCTTACACAGGATCAATGCAGTCGTGGATGGATGACAAGTTGATCACTAGTCCACTATAGTTGAAGTTGAAGGTAAAGTTAACAATAATCGTGTATCTATTTTAATTGATCTGGGAGCTACTTTGAGTTATGTTGCTCCTGGTGTAGTGGATTCAAATAAACTTAAGAAAATAAGACATGTAAGATCTTAGCTAGTACAACTAGCAATAGGAACAAAAAGAAAAGTATATGATTTCATTTCTGACTGTGAGTTCAGTTTAGGTGGTCAAAACACAAAGATAAATATGAATATCCTACTGTTAGGATCTTACAACATAATTATTGGAATGGACTAGTTAGAGAGGCATAAAGTAGTTTTGGACTGTTATGAAAAATCACTCACTTACAAAGACGAAAACAATATTGTTAGGATAGTACAAGGCATACAGAAACCAATTTCAGTTAGGCATATTTCAACAATGAAATTTAAGAAGTGCATGAGAAAAGGCTGTCAGATTTATGCTATCCAAGTGACAAATCTGTTGGAAAAAGAAAATAAACCTAGCCTAGAATATTTTATCGTCTTACATTATTTTAGAGATGTTTTTGTTGACGAGATACCTAAACTGCCCCCAAGAAGAGAGATAGACTTCTCTATCGACCTGCTGCTTGGTTCAGATCCTATATCTAAGGTGCCCTACTGAATGAGTTTACCCAAATTAACAAAGTTAAAAATTCAACTACAAGAATTGTTGGACAAGGAATACATCAGGCCAAGTGTCTCGCCATGGGGAGCACCAGTCCTTTTTGTTAAAAAGGAAGATGAAACTCTAAGAGTATGCATTGATTACAGACAATTAAACAAAATGATTGTTAAGAAAAAATACCCTCTACCTAGAATCAATGATCTGTTTGATCAAGTGGGAGGGGCAAAGATTTTTTCTAAATTGGATTTAATATCTGGTTATCACCAGGTTAGAATAAAAGATGAAGACATAAGTAAAACAATGTTCAGAATGAGATATGGACATTACGAATTTGTTGTTATACCGTTTGGTCTCACTAACACGCCAGCAACTTTTATGTGTTTAATGAACAACATTTTCAGTCAGTAATTGGATAAGTTTGTTTTGGTATTTATTGACGATATCCTAGTGTATTCTAAAACATAAGAAGAACACGAAGAACATCTAAGGATAGTATTGCAAACTCTAAGAAAACACAAACTGTATGCTAAATTCGACAAATGTGACTTTTAGCAAAAGAAAATACAGCACTTAGGACATGTAATATCTGAAGAAGGTATTGCGGTCGACCCAAAGAAAATAAGAGCCATCATGGAATGGCCTATCCCTAAGGATGTAGTGGACATCCGGTCATTCATGGGAATCATCGAGTACTAGCACATAGTTATAGAGGGACTCTCTAAGATTTCATACCCTATCACATCCCTACAGAAGAAGGGAACCAAGTTTAATTGGTCACATAAATGTCAAGACAATTTTAATAAGTTAAAGGAATTGTTAACAACCGCACCCATTTTAAGAGTAGCAAACCCAGATAAAGACTTCATAGTCTGTGTGGATGCGAGAAAAGAAGGTTTGGGAGGTATCCTAACTCAATAAGGGCACATTATTTGTTACGAGTCCCGAAAAATAAAAGAGCATGAACAAAACTACGTCACTTACGACTTGGAGTTAGCAGCTATCATCCATGCATTAAAAATGTGGCGACACTATATAATGGGCAAAACATTTCTATTGTTAACTGATAACAACGACATGAAATTCTTTTTTAGTCAACCAGACCTTAACGCAAGGCAAGCAATATGGTTTTCCTTCTTGAGCGAATTCGATTTTGAGGTAAGACATGACATCAAGGGTAAGGAAAATAAAGTGGCAGATGCTTTAAGTAGAAGAATTCATGGGATGTTTGAGATAAACATTAGCATGGAAGAAAGAGACATTGAGAAAAGAATAAAGGCTGCAAGTAATAATGATGAAAATACATTAAAACAGTGGAAGATTTACAAAATAATGCAGAAAAAATAGACAGAATAGATCTAAGTTTGGATAGAAATGGTCTACTAAGATTCAAAAAGCAGATTATACATACTAGATTTTGTTGAATTAAAGTTAACATTTTTGGACGAAGTACACAAGAAACCATATTCTGGTCATCCGAGATACCAAAAAACGGTAACAACACTAAGGAAGTTATTTTATTGGCCTAATATGAAAGGTGAGACAACAGAATACTTGTCTAAGTGCCAAGATTGTCAACATGTGAAGGTTGAACACCAACACCCAGCCAACCTATTGCAGCCTCTACCTGTACTGTAATGGAAATGGGAGACTATATCACTAGATTTTATCATAGGTTTTCTTAGAACTCAAAAAAAGAATGATTCTATTATGGTAGTAATTGATAATCTTAGCAAGTCTGTGCATTTTATTCCTGTAAAATCCACTTATAAAGCTATTAACATCGCTGAAATATTCATGAAGGAAATTTTTAGACTACATGGTATTCCTAAAATAATGGTTACCAGACATTGTCTAAGATGATCCCCTTCGAAGTACTATACAACAGAAAGTGTACAACTCCAATTAGCTGGGATAACCCAGTTGACAAAGTCATGGTGGGACCAGAAATGCTCCAGGAAATGGAGAATACGGTAAGAAAATTACAATAGAATTTAAAAGAAGCATAGGACAGGCAGAAAAGTTACGCGGACCTGAAAAGAAGACACTAGGAATTTTAAGTTGGAGACCACATTTATTTAAAAGTCAAATCCAGAAGAAGTTCGCTAAAGATAGGAAACTATTCCAAGTTGGCGCCCAGGTTTTGTGGCCCTTTCGAGATCTTAGCTCGAATTGGACTTGTGGCATATCAACTTGCACTTCCTGCAAATCTAAAAATTCATAATGTATTTCATGTTTCTTTGTTAAAAAATTATGTTTATGATCCTACTCACATGATCGATTGGAACATGGTGCAGGTGGAACTAGAAGACGAGTTCCAAGTGGAACCTCTGTGCATTCTGGACATGAGAGAAATAACACTACGGAATAGAGTCATCGCCTAGGTAAAAGTGCAATGGAAGCACTTTAGTCCTAAGTAGGCCACTTGGAAATTGGAGGGAGATTTGCAGAAATCTCATGCAACCCTGTTCCGAGAAAAGAACGAACACTAAGGACAATGTTGTACTGAAGGGGGAATGGATGTAATATCCCCCAAAAATAAATTATTATTGAAGTCTGAAAATACTTGTTAAGCCCTAAATAGTGGCTCATTACCCCTTAATTGGGGCATATTACATTAGTAATGTTATTTTATTTATGTCGTCTTTAGTCCATTAGTT
>JASDQU010882014.1:72072-83796 GCA_032191745.1 Picea mariana
GTGCGACTATTACACCAAAGAGAACACCACCATTTAGACAACTGAATTTCAAGAGAAGAAATACAGCAGGAAGTACATCTACACAAGGAACAACAACTGGAGGAGCAAGTTTAGGAAACACTAGTTAAGTATCTACACCGCACGAAGGTAGTAGTTCAGTGTTCAGAATGGCAGGACATGATCCCACCATCAAGTTACTATAATTTAAAGGAGAAGCATAAAAAGACTCGATGAAACATTTGTTCATCCGTAAGAAGATTTGGGAAGCAAAACAGATCACAAAAGAAGATACTAAACTGTCACAACTAGTGATTACATTAAGGGATCGTGCATTGGATTGGTATATGAGTGTAGCTACAAACAGTCCACCAGGGACAACTAGAACAATTGCAGACATCAAGAAACTACTGATAAATGAATTCCAGAAGCCGAGTTCAGAATATCAGTACATGAATGAGATGATCGAAATTAGACAAAAACTGGGAGAATATTTATGGGAAATTGACCAAAGATTCAAGCAACTGAAGGGAAAAATAAAATATCTCATGACCGATATGCAACATAGGAACTTGTTCGTCAATTCACTACTACCACACTTAAAATACCCATTGCGACAACAAAAGTTTCAGACGCAGGCATAGGCTCTGCAAGAAGCCCTACAATTGGAAGAAAACTAGTATCAGCAGACAGATCCAGCCATCGAAGAAATGAAGGAGGATTTGAAGAACTTAAAATTCCATCTAAACCAAAATAAAAGTAAGGACAAATGAGAATTCATTTGGTGTACTACATGTAGGACGGAAGGGAACCAAAAAAACGAATGTCCAACATTCACGCAGTATATGGAAACAGGAATGCCAAAACCGTTACCAATAAGATGACTATGGTGCAGAATATGTAAGAAATCGGGAAACGATCCATATGACTACCCAATGATGCAGAAATACTAGACAATCTCTACGAGTTCATATTGCAACTTTTGCAAGTCAGTGGACCACGATGACAAAGATTGTAGAACTATGGATTTGATGCGAGAGAGGACATTAGATGCATATAGAGTGCATGCATAAATGATGTATGGGCAAGCCGCACCACAATTTAATCAAGTTCCCGCTCCATACAACAATGCGAAACAACAATATAATACTGCGCAACAACCATATAATACCTCGCAACCACAGTGCAACACAACACAACCTCAGTACAATACCGCGTAGTACAATCAGGCATCTCAATATAACGCACTGAGAGGAGATCGAGCGAGATATAGAGGTGGAGGACGAGTGAGAGAAGGTTTTGGAAGAGGTAGAGGACCAGTGGTATGTCACAATTGTAAAAAACTGGGACATTACGCAAGGGAATGTCCACTTCCACCAACAACGTGTATGTATTGTCGTGCATCAGACCATGATACGAAAGAATGTCCGACATTATTAGTAAAGATCCATGAAAAGAGGAACCATAACAACAAGAATGTTTAGTGGATTTCAGCTGAAGAGAGGGATGAAGGACGAAACATCAACATAGTTCCTCACGGAGGAGCTAAAACAGGCAACGACGCAGTCCGACAAGAGACAGTACAACACTAGTGGGTGAAGAAGAACACCGAACGAAGGAAAAAGTTCGATGCGTAGAATGAGAAGGAGATATTTAAGCAATCCAAACAATAATTTCATAAAGAAGACATGGCGTCGAATTCAATTGCGCAACAAAGAAAAGAAGCACCACAGTACGAGATGCCTTTGTTATTGGATCATACCAACAAAATGAAACCCATTGGACAAGTAAGTACAATCAAAGGATTTTTGCAATCATGTGTAAAAGTATTAAATGATCCATCATCTGTCAAAATATTGCAAACCATATTAGAAAGATGTAGTATAGAGACGAAAGGAAAAATAGAACAAAAAACAGTCATTCACCTACATACAAGGAGAAGAACAAGTAGAGAATTTAGATTGAATTCCAACATTGAAGATTTTAACATGGGATATATCATACTAGATATAGGATCTGAAGTTAATGTATTACCAAAGAAGACATGGAAATGCATGGGAGAGCCCACATTAGGATACTCTCTTGTTCAACTGAAACTAGCAAACCAACACAGAGTCATACCAATTGGTAGACTAAAAGGAGTGATAGTATGCCTGGATGGAGTGCGCACTAAAGAAGATTTTGAAGTGATTTAAATAGTGGATGACACAACACCATATCCAACGTTGCTTGGTTTGGATTGGGAGTTTGACAACCATGACATAATGAATTTGAAGACAAGAAAAATTACATTTGAGTCAGGTGAATACAGGGTCATTGCACCATTAGACCCATCAGAAGGGGAAAGGTTTGTAGAACCCACTTGCCTAGACTTAGAGGAAATCAATCAATTGTACAGAACAACTGTGCGCGATGAGGATTACATAAACCCAACTGCATATGGAATACTTAGTTGGTGGAGCATTACTTCATGTGCAACAGACTCAGATACCGGTTTAGAGAACTGGCAACAAAGGCTACATGAAGTTTCCATGAGAATATGTGCACGAATAGACCGTGAAGTAAGATGGGTAGGCATGGAGATGAGGGAACCACCCAGTTTCCATAGAATAAATGATCTAGAAGTATTCTTGGCACAGTACAAAGATGAAGTTTTAGAGAATCAGAGAATTTTAACACTTGATATAGCACTCAAGGCCACACCTGCAAGATGGTGGGGTGCACACAAAGAGACAATCACAGATTGGTACCAATGTAAGTGGTTACTGCACATAAGGTTTGACGCAGAACAAAAAAACAACAAGCAGCAAAGGTATGATGGACAGGGTGCACCAACGAAACACTTGGAGAAGTGCAGAACGCTATGGAAAATCACACCCCCAGAGCAATGGCCTCATTATTTCATACACACTCTAGAGGGCATACCAAGAACTGGTATACAGACTAGGAACTGCGCAAAGGAACTACGACCTGGACATTATTGCAACAGAATTTTACAATTACTTTTTCATTCGAGCATGAAAACCACAACATATATGCAACCCTTAAATAAATAAGAGGGATGATATTCATCAAGGAAAAAAAAGTCGAACTCATAATAGAAGAGAAACAACGAAACAAACAAACAGTCAAAGAACTGTTGTCATGTTACGATGTGCAGGGGAAGCACCAGATGAAGACTATCCATGTGATATTTAGATCGAGGAAGCGGAAGGCGAAAGAGAAGTGGAGGGTCCACCTATAGATTCAGAAGTCATTGTTGCGTCGATAAAGGTAAATAAAGTCAACATTGGGACAATTGAGAATCCCAAAATGGCCAGCATTGGATATTACTAGGATGAGAAAACAGTAGAAAGCATAACAGAGTTATTGCATGAGTACAATGACCTATTTCCCACAACATTTATAGAGATGAAGGGTATAGTAGGAGAGATAGGAGAAATGAAGATACCACTCAGATTTGAAGCGAGACCGATCAGACAACGACCATAAAAATTGAACCCGATATATAAGCATAAAGTCAAAGCTGAGATTGACAGGATGCTCAAAGCCAGAATCATAGAACTAGTGGAAGAATCAGAATGGATAAGCCTGATGGTAGTTCAAAAGAAAAAAAAAGGAGGGATAAGGATATGCGTCGACTTGAGAAAGTTGAACGATGCATGCCTACATGACCCGTTCCCTACACCTTTCATAGATGAAGTGTTGGAGAACGTAGGAGGACACAAAGTTTACTCATTCAATGATGGATTCTCAGGCTACCACCAAATCAAGATAGCACAAGAAGATAGATACAAGACCACGTTTGCTAAAGAATGGGGATCCTACTAGTACACAGTCATGTCATTTGGACTGAATAATGCACCAACAATATTTTCTAGAGTAGTCATCGCCCGCGTTTAAGGAATTGATCCACCAGTTTCTAGAGGTATACTTGGAGGATTGGACAATCTATAGTTTATTGAAAGAGTATGTAGATGTCTTACGACTGATGTTAGAAAGATGTTGATAGTTCCAGATATCATTAAACAAAAAAGAATGTATATTCAGAACACCGTTTGGGATACTACTGGGTGATATAGTATGCAAACAAGGTTTACTAGTAGATCCTGCAAAAATTGAAGTAATTGTTAACTTTCCACCACCAAAAAAGTCTTTCAACTAAGAGTGACATTGGGACACACATGATACTATAGAAAGTTTATCAAAGGGTATGCACAAATTACCACGCCAATGGAGAAAATGTTAAGAAAAGATACAAAGTTTCAGTGGAATGATGATTGTCAACACGGTCTGGATACATTGAAAGAAAAGATGGTCACTGCACCAATACTAGTATTTCCAGATTGGGAAAAGACATTCCACGTACATGTAGATGCATCAGCCATAACACTTGGATCTATCTTGGCGTAGCCAGGAGTGGGAGATTTGGATCACCCTATAGCATTTGCGAGTAGAAAGCTATCTGAATCAAAACAGAACTATAACACCACAAAGAGAGAAGGCCTAGCTATGGTCTATGCATTGCAGAAGTTCAGACATTATTTATTGGGAAAACACTTTAAGATGTTCACAGATCACTCAACTCTTAAATACCTAGTCAACAAGCCAGTGTTGGGGGGGAGAATCTGTCGATGGTTAGTATTGTTTCAAGAATTTGATTTTGAAGTAATAGTCAAGCCAGGGAAATTGAATGCAAGACCTGACCACCTATCAAGGGTCACAAATGGAGAAGAACCTACAAATTTAGAGGACAACTTCCCGGACGCACAATTATTTTCAGTCCAAATCGCTGATGAATACTTTTAAGATATCATTCAATACTTGAGTACAGGTACTGCGCCGTAGGAATATAACACCGCGCAGAAGAAAAACCTAGTAGTCTGGGCTGCAGACTATCAACTAATCACATGATACTTATACAAAATGGGTGCAGATAGCATCTTGCGAATATATACGTTAGAACAAGAAATACCAAGAGTTTTAACAGAAGCCCACGAGGGAATAGCAGGAGGACATTACACAGACAAAGATACCACATAGAAGGTATTGCGCGCAGGACTATGGTGGCCGACCATTCACAGAGATTCGAAGGAGTACTTCCATAGATGCAATGTCTGTCAAAGGGTTGGTAAACCCAATAGAAGGGATGAGATGCCATTACGAACACATGTAACATTGCAGGAATTCAATAAATGGGCAATAGACTTTGTGGGACCAATCAACCCACCAACAAAAAGAACAGGAGCAAGGTACATCATCACCACAATAGAATACCTAATAAGATGGGTGGAAGCAACACCAGTGAAGGACTACATCATAGAAACAACAACACACTTTCTATTTGAACAAGTAGTCACTAGATTTGGGTGACCAAGAGTTTTTATGAGTGACCAAGGCACGCAATTCATTAACAGGACTATCAACGCTATGACTGAAGAGTTTCAAGTCCATCATCAGAAGAGCACACCATATCACCCATAGGAAAATGGTACAATAGAATAATTTAAAAAAATCCTTGAGAATGCACTGACAAAGATCTGTAATGTCAACAGGGATGATTGGGACCTCAAAATACCAGCAGTATTGTGGGCCTACAGGACTACGTGCAAGAAGTTGACAAGGCACACATTGTTTAAACTGGTATATGGCTAAGAAGCAGTGGTTCCATTAGAATATTTGGTACCCAGTTTGCACGTAGCAGCAATAACACACCTGTCGGAACGAGGCGTAATACATGAGAGACTAAATCAGTTGATGACCATGGAGGAAGACCGGATCCTGGTAGGATTCCACCAACAAGTTCAGAAAGCAATGGACAAAGCGTGGAATGACAGGCACATCAAGAAGAAAAACTTCAAGGAAGGAGATTTAGTGTTGATGTATGACAACAAATCCATTCAGCACCCAGGAAAACTCATAATACACTGCTTAGGACCGTACGAAGTAAAAACTGTCACAGATGGAGGAGTTGTATAGTTGAAAGACTTAGTAGGCGCATAACTAAGAGGGATGATCAACGGGAGATGATTGAAGCTATACAAGGACAGTCAATCATGCACAACTTGAAAAGTCACCGCACAGTTAAAAAAAACAAAAAAAAACGGGATATTAAATAGTACCAACGGAGGTAAAGTGCACTGAAAGGAGAAGGAGAACACATGATTGGAATACAAACTCGGCAAGGAAAATACCAACAACCAGGTCAAAATGGAAACAGGTCAGCACAACAACCGACTTGTTCGATAAAGTAGCACAACTTTGGATGAATCTAGAAGAGGATCAGCAAGTCCAGTAGTGGGACAAGGAAGAAGAAAGGATAAGCACAACTATCCAGGACCTCAACCAGAGGCAGAAGACAATGTCCATCATGAAGCGCATCAAAGGGGCACAAGATATGAAGAAACTGTAGTAGAACTCACCACTGCGCAAACACAGAAAAAGGAGTGTTAGGCTCAAATGGAACCGCTCCAAGAGAGAGTAGCATAAGTCATTGCACAACCAGAGGAAGCCAAGATATATATGGCACAGACCCAGGTAGAGTGCGCAGGGTTGATCAGTGACACGATTGTAGGCCAGACAGTAGATGCACTCAAGGAGAAGACTGCACATGCTCAAACACAAGAAGCAGAGCTCAAGGAAAAGTTCCAGGTGATCACCAGGGAGATCGATGAAGCGCACAAAGGTTAGGTGGCTTGGGATGAGCCACATGTCAGTGTTGGGGTCCTGTTGGAAGCAGTCCAAAGCGGGAAGAAATGCGATTTTGGGAAAGAATTCATGCACGAGTAAAGCGACAGTTGGAAGAAAAAACAACACATGCGCATGCATGGAATACCTAACGACATTAGGGTTAGGTTTTTTGTAATGTATGGTAATCGCTGAAGAGACATAAATGTATAAATATAGATACCTAGGTCTCATAGGAGGAGTGTGCTTGTTGGAGTTGTTAGTTTATTAATATAGAGAGACAAATATGAAGAACAAATGCTATGTAATATTTTGCTGTATGACCTAATTTTGTAAGCAATTGAGCTAGAGAGGATTGAGGAGGGTATATCTTTAGGGTTATATCATAGGCTGAGGAGCCTGGTGTGATCTAGTCCTCCTCATAATAGATCTTAACCCAACTTAGAAGAGTTGTAAGCGCACAACACTGGAGTTTCAGAACGACTATAATAAAAGAGCTAAGAGCCAGATCTTTGTGGATGTAGCCCAGGAGGGGGTGAACCACAGTAACACCTGTGTTATGTGATTGAATGCATGTATTTCTTTATTGTCTTCAATATATATTGATATGCTAAATGAATGAGTTGGTATATTTTCTGCATAATCATAATGATAGGGTATTGCATTAAAAAGTTATAATAGAACTCTCAGTGTATAGTTCTCATATCCCTCACTCAATCGTAGGCTACAAACACATGAGTATTGTAGCCACCCATTAAGACTATCTTAGGTGAGACGACACAGTGCACCCTGTGTGCTACGTTGCCTTCTGGTTTACCAGGGGGCTCGATAGTTTTAGAGGCTTTGTTGGAACCCCAAACAGACATGAACCCTGGGTCACTCAACACAAAATCATACAAGATATATAAGTAACCAACAACCACTTTTCCTTTATTTTCATCATCATCGACCATCGCTCTAATACCAGTTGTTAGGAAATAGAAATATGAGTGAAAAATAATAATTCAAATCATAGGAACAACCACATAAATTACATGAGATTTATCCTGGAAAACCCTTGTGGGAAAAACCAACCAACAATAGATATGTTATTGTATTTAGCCAAACCCAACCAAGCCAACCAACCTCCTGGCCCCAACCAAGTGAGCCTTTATCGCTCAACACTTGACACATTACAATGGAGTATTAGTACCAAGGGTCACCAATACCATGTTCCCAGAACCACCACTTTTGACCTAACAACTTTGACTCTTTCACCTATTCAAGTTTATCCTAACATTCCCCACTTTAAACTTGAATTTGGGTTTCCCATGACAAAATCCAACTAAATGTCCCTCAAAATCAGGGAATCTCACATGCCTCCCTTATCACCTAGGTCTATGTCTATACTTTACTAGTGAAATTTCAAACCCAAGGTACTCATAGGTATTACAGTTGTATGCCCATTTAAATTCAATTCAATCATTTTTTTTCATTATTGTTATATCGACACTTATGCCACCGTCCTCTTTCCTTGTCATTCCTCATATTCTTACCACCCACACATCGGTGAAAATAAAATCCAATCCCAAATTTTGCACCAGGTAATTATGGATCATCATCCATACACACTTCCACACCTCCCGCGAAAATTTTGGTGCTATCATCTCTAAAAATGGTGCCATCATGCAAGCTAATGATCTAGGGATTTTCCTTTTCCACCACTACCACAACCATCATTATATCCCCCACTACCTTTAACCTTCTCCAATTTCTCACTCGTTCACGGAATATTCTTCTAGGCGGGTAATCCATGCACTGCTTCTCGTGGGATTTCTTCCATTAAAACCCTAGCTTTGTGCTATGGAAACGATGTCATGGGGCGCTCCATATTCATTCATCATCAAATCACTCGCACAAGAGAGTCCAAGTTTTCCTTGATATGATACTACATGAAATCTCTAATACCATTTGTTAGGAAATAAACATGCAAGAGAGTAAAAAATAACAGTAACATAACAATTACACACATAAATCACACAAGATTTATCCTAAAAACACCTTACAGGAAAAACAAAGCAACAATAGATATATTATTTCCCTTTACCAAACCAAACCAAGCCATCCAATATCCTAGCCTCGACCAAGTGAACCTTCAACGCTCAACTCTTAACACATTACACTGGAGTATCACCGTCCTTTAATAGGATTTCATTACATGCAATCCATGGGATCAATACCATGGGTCACCAATACCATGTTTGTGAAACCACCATTGTTGAGCTAACAATTTTAACTCTTTCGCTGAGTCAAGTTTATCCTAACATTCCCCCCTTTAGTTTGACTTGGGGTTTCCCAGGACCATATGGAGTTTCAAAGTGTCTCCATATCTTTGAATCCTGACGATAATGATGATGGTAGTTAAAATCCTTTAATCCTTCTATTATTTGGGCCATTTTCCTTAAGCCCTTGGACTTGCACATTTTTTATTTTATTTCAAACAAGTTGTTCATTTTTTTCCTCCATTTCACAGGATTTGAAGGGTTTTATGTCGATGATCCTGCGGTCATTTCTTGTTCTTGTTGTTGATAGTCATCTTGAGAGTTGTGAAATTCAATGTCTCTTTTACCGAACTCTTTTTCATAGCCCGAGGATATCTTGGAGAGTATGCTATCCCATGATGGCCTAGATAAATCCCATGAAGGCTTGCTCAACTGATCAAGGACATTGTGCCTTACAAAATATCTTTAACACCTTAGTTTTGATCCTCAAATTAGCAATGTATAAATGTGCATATGATTAAAGGATGAGATCCAAATGATGTAATATGTAAATATTGTATATTGATAATAAAATATGTACACTGACTCTACATTAAGAAGGACAAAAACACTGAAGCTATGATTCCACAAGAGAGGAAAGAAAAGGGGCTTAGGGGGCTCAAAGGGGCCAAAGCCCAATAATATTATTTGATCATGTCTTGGATATCATTATTCTTCCTAGAGGTTGTCTTAGAGTTAGGCTTCCATATTGTGACTACACTAGAATGATGGGTATGGCTATTATGAGAACTATGTGAGAATTGTGCCATGTGCACGAGAAAATAATATAATTGAGTAAACTAATTACAATTGAAAATTTATGGAGTCCTCAACAAATATATTTCTTTGCTGACCTACATTAAAGTCATGGAGGGAAGAGGGATAGCTCAAGGGACTACGTGGTAGAGAAGGGATCACATTCCTTAGTTTGTGTAGGTTGAAGGGGAAAGGGAGTTGGAAGATTGGAATTGTTGTGAGAGTTTATAACTTCTGATTTATAGAAAAATGTGATGTGTGAGAGGACTAGATCCAACCATAGAAGAAATTATTCCTTTTGGATCATAACCTCAACTTGGGGGTGGCTTGTTGTAGAGAGACTAAGTGCAATAGTGAGCGTATGGTTGGGTGGAACATTCGTCATGGTTAATTGATTAGTATGTTGAATTTAATGTTGTTATGTTATTAATTGAATGTTGTTCCATTGCATGCATGAGTCTACATTTGTACTTATGGTATTATTGTTAATTGTAAAGAATGATTATGTTTGTATGAGCTTCCTTGGTCAGGTTTGTTAATTTTTCCTTAACCCAACACCCGACAATTAATTCCAAATAAATTACTTCTCTTAATCTATTGAATAAAAGCACAAATGAGTTTTTAATGGAACCTTACAATGAAAGCACAAATAAGGAAACCATACACAAAGTACACATGTAATTTATGGGTAAAATACCCATGGAAAAACCCTAAGGGAAAACCAATACCTTGTTGATTTTATTGATATAAAATCTAGGCTCCCATCTCGCGATAATGGCCCACTCGAGGGAAAAAAAAGAAAAAAAATCCTAGCCTATCACACCTGGCTAGCCTTTGTTTCCCCTTTGGTACTTTACTTAGAACCTACCCATGCACACTTGGATAAAATTCCTTCTCCACCCAATCAATGAAATCTTGTTATCTCACTCTATGTGTGTCTCCTCCTCTCACTTACACTGCCTTTTATAATCTTGAGTTTACCCTAAATCCAAAATCCTAGATATCCAAAGTGATCAATGGCTGAGATTATATATCACCATCACTTTAGATCTAATAGCTAGGATTTAATTTAATTCACTAATACCAAATACTTAGGCATTTAATTAAATTAAACTCCACTAATTACAAAAGGCATTCACTTTAGTAATCACTTTATTAGAGTGAATCGCCTAAGTCTCGAGAGACATTAAGGGCGAATTCTACATGTTAGACACAAAACTGATGTGGAAGTACCTCTTTGGTGTTAAAAACATCAACAATGTTTACATGCATTAATTTATTAATAATAGGAGAGAGAGGATTATGGTATCATATAAAAATAAAAGAAGTGGACTTTTTATTTTTATTTTTAAGAAGTACATCATATCCTCAACGGTTTACATTGAATACTGGGTAGGTTACAGAGTGGTGTAAGAGAAAAATATAAAGTTGGGGGAAGGGATTTTGAGGTACCCCACTATCCCAATAGTGTATATAGGTGGTTGGGCACATTATAAAATCCCACAATATTATAGAGCCTTAATGTAAAGGAAGGAAGCTTTTGGGACACTATAAATATGACATCAATACTTCTAACAAGATATTTCTTTCTTGATGCTATGATAGTCTATACTTTGACCTTTGACCTTAACTAATTAATTCTTTGTTTGAAAGAGGTGCAAAATTATAAACTATCAGTAAACAAGGCAATTGTTGAATTATTGTTTATAACAATGTGTATGGTGAGACATGGTAAACCTTTTCCTCTTCTCCATCCAATTGATGATGACTCCTATGATCGAATTAATCTCTACATAAGCATCATACTATGCCCTAATGATTTCTTTTGGGTTTCATTCTTATCCTAAGAATGATGAATTCTATTGGGAATAAGGTTGACACATGTAAAAACCCAATGCCACACCACCTAGGCCAAATTCCAAAAGTGACATCACACCTATATACGAATAAAATTACACATAATTATTTTATAATAAATTATATA